>JAOWBU010000263.1:0-33719 GCA_026212405.1 Petrea volubilis
CAAAAATCTTGAAATTACAAGAAAAAACCCAATCATCATTAAAATAAACCAGAAAAACTCCAATTTGCAGATGGATAAAAAAACTAAGCATAATTTGCACTAAATCGATACAAAAAGAACAAAGATTCAAAATCTTGAAAAGGCCATCATCATAGTTCACAGGGATTCAGACATTCACGTTAGACTCTTGAAAAAAATTGAACTAATAATCAACATTGTTCCTGACAATTACACAGAAAAATAAATAAATAAAAAATAAAAAAAGCTCAGATAACCTAAAGAATCAGAATCTTGAAAAAAATTGAACTAATAATCAACATTGTTCCTAAAAATTACAGAAAAAATTGACTCAAATAACCTAAAGAAATCAAAATTTCATACCAAGAT
Organism: Petrea volubilis; assembly: GCA_026212405.1. NCBI lineage: Eukaryota > Viridiplantae > Streptophyta > Magnoliopsida > Lamiales > Verbenaceae > Petrea > Petrea volubilis. Next base: position 388 of record JAOWBU010000263.1, read on the forward strand.
TGCTCAAATCAAATTCCCAGTCTATTAAAATCTGAAACGCACTTCCCATTGATCCAATTCTGATGAACTCTGAGTCGATCTTTCGGTTATATAAGCAATATCATCACCCGTAGTCTTGAAGAACACAAAGTACTTATCCCAATCAGCCCGGCCCGTGATTATGCCGACCCACCATCCGTCGTTGTCGAAGGCATGGTTCACCAGAACAGTCGCGAGGAACGGAATGGAGGGGACTGCTTCCAATTCCATTGCAACATCGCGAAACGGTCGCGGCTATTTCATGGATTTTTTATTTAAATATTAGAATTTTGGAAAGATTACATAAAATATTAAAACATATAAAAATATCTATCAGTAATTATTTTAAGCAAGATTTAGTATAATTTTAAATTATAAAAATAACATTATTTAATCCTTTTAAATTAAACTACAAGCTTAGGTTATCAAAAAAAATATTAAACTACAAGCTTATTAACAATATTACTTAACTATTTTAAATTATTTATTAGTAATAAAAATAAAATAAAATAACTTGAATTTAATATTTGAATAAATATTTACATTACATATCAATTTAAATTAATGATCAGAAGTTTAAAAGAATATTTAAAATATCAAAAGAATTTATATATTTTGAATAGTATTTTTATATTCATCATTTAAAATAAAGGATTTAAAGGCATAATTAGTCAATATATTTCATTTAATAATTTGAAATTTTGCAAATATTGGAACAAAAATTATTAATAAGATTTCACTATTTATTTAAGTTAATCCTCAATCAGCAACTAGAATAATAAATAAATTAGCACAAAATTATAGGAAAAAAAAAGAAAAAAATGCATCCAAATCCCTTGCATTGTGGTTTGAATAAGTAGCACACTAAACCCTATAACTTTGTTAAAGTTGCTTACCACCCTCTTAGCCATACATATTGGTCAATAGGTTTAGTTAAATGGACAAAATTACCCTTATAGATATTTTAAACCTTTATTCTTTTTGGAAGGCGTTGAAGCGGAACACGGCCTTGGCGATCAGTGGCAGGTACGACCTCTTTGAGGGGCCCCAAGAGGTCGTCCTTGACGCAAGTGTGGTACTGGACAATGTACTCGTTGCGAACAAGGTCAGCCACCACTGTGGCCTCCTAGTATGGACCCCCGAAGCCTTTCTTGCCGCTAACCACCTTAATCGGGTCGCCGCGGTGGAACCTCATCGCCAGCGAAGGTTTTTGCGAAGGAATGACATTGGATTTTGGAGTTTTTTTGATTGAGTCGGAGTTGTACTCTTTATAAGGGTTAATTACATCCGCCTACTACTTAATATATAATAATTAAAAAATATCACTAACACTTAAAAAATTTATTAAAACCTCTTAGCAAGTTTGTAAATTACGATTAACACCCACTTTGTTAGGGTTCCATCAAATTTTGTTAGGATGAAATATCAATTATGCCCTTTTCATCGACGCGGCATTTTTTATTCCAATAAATAGCTTGGTAATATTTCAATTTTAATTGGGTGTAACATATTATATTAGATAATAATTGAAAGTGATTATTTATAATTAAATTAGCAAAGTTAACTTCTTTCTTTTTCTAGACGTCTCTCTCTATAATAAAATAGAGATAGAGAGACGTAGAGTTTATCAAGTGGATTGACAAATGATGATATTGAAGAATGTTAGAATAACTTTAATTGCTATAAATAGAAAATAAGAAAAATAAATGGATAAGGCAAAAACAAAATAATTCTGATCTTATAAATTAATAAAAATGAATGTAAATGGATACTTGCTCCGCCGTCATTAATTTAAGGTTTTAGTACTGAACTCCCAAATGAAGCGAGTAAGGGAGCTTTTGGTGAGTATTCAAACAGGGTTATAAATCTACAATCAATCAAACCCAACATTAGTGATCGAGCTGGAACAGGGTTAATTGGGAGAGGTTCCTAATTAGTGATAGGTAAAGGGTCCAATCGAGTCAATTGGTTTCAATGGAGTCTACTTGAAGAGGATGTGCTCAAGGAGGAAGATGGAAGTTAATCCTAGTGTGGTTTCATCTTCACTTTACTTATTGCAAAAGAGTTAATATTAACCGTTCAAATTGAATCACGACCATGACTCTTCAACTTAAGAGCTCGTTGAATAAGATGTTTTAGAGTAGAAGCACTTATTTTTTTCAAAAAAAAGTATTTTAGAACAATAAATTTGTGTTTGATGTGTCTTTTTAAAAAATCAGAAGCTACAAAAAAAAAATCAAAAAGGAATTTTTTTTTCAGAAGTTTCAAATAAAAATATTTTTTACAGCACTTTAATTACTGCATCCAAACACAAAATAATTTAACTTAAAAAAAAGTTTACTATAAAAAAACACCTACATAGAAACACTTTTTTTTAAAAAAATCCATTCAAATGGGCCTAAATTAGACAAATAAGAAAAAGACTATGAAATTTGTGAACTTTTTATTTGAGAACTTTATTTATTTATTCTAAATTGTATTATCTTATTAAGCCCACCACTCACCGCCGGAACGGGTAACCGATGGTGCCGGGGATTATTGGGTCCTACTAATTCTACCACTGACTCTAAATAAAAAAAACCCTAATTTTCCAAATTTTGCCCAAATGAATTTACTAAAGGTTCGGATAGTAAATTCCCGAAGATTACCAGTGGGAGATAGCGTCTTCTTGGTGGTTAACTTTTTTTTCTCGCTTTATGCTATTGAACATTGTCCGAATTCACAAATTTGATGATATTATTGAAATGGGGTTATCGAATTTACATATAAATGCGCATGAGTTGGTGCTAATTGTATCGCCATTTGTAAGTGGAGAATAAGCGTATCTGTTAAATTACGCAGTTAATATTTCAAATACCGTGGGCTTCTTTTTTTTGTTATAATTTCTGGCTGACTATTGCTATTTTAGCATGTTAAAGTACTTTCTTGAATATTCTTGAATTCATGAACACAAAAAGGGTTTCTTTTTCTTTGCGGTAATCGTCTATTAGCATTAATTATGCAAGAATCTGGTGGCACAAACCTGCTTCATTCGCTTTTTGATGTTCGGAGTGTTGGATTTAGATTGGAATTAGCGAAAGATTAGCATCTGTGTTTCAATTCGAGTTCTTGATAGATTCTTACTGTTGTGAAATGTTTGACGTATTATGTGATGCTTTTCATTAGGCGGTGGTGGGATAAACATTCAAAGGTGCGGTTTTGTGGTCGGTAATCGCAAAGAAAGTCTTTGCTATAGAAGAATTGTGAGTACTCAATCAGGGGATGGACTAGAGGATCTTAGGAGAATGGATTGGTCTGAAAAGAATTTATGTATAAAATGCAATGAAGGTGGGAATCTGATGGTTTGCAGTGAAAATGGCTGTCCTTTAGCTATTCATGAAGGATGTATGGGCTGTCCGGCTAGATTTGACGATGCGGGTCGATTCTATTGCCCCTACTGTTTATACAAGCGAGCTGTTTTAGAGTCACGACAAGCAAGGGAATATGCTCTGGCACGAAAGAAAGATTTGTTGATCTTTATGGATGAAGAAAAGAGGGGCAGTGAAGAAAATTTGGAAGAAAATAGAAGAGCTGAAACTAATGGGCATTATCAACCAGAAGTTAATGCAACAAATGCAAATACGACAAATTGTGATGATGGTAAAATTAGGTCAAATGTTGATGCCGCTCGCGATCAATCTATTCACCTTGATAAGGAACAGAAAGTCAGTGATGCTGGAGAAGAAAATGTTGAAGAAATGCAATCTGAACCTTCTACGGGCTCCCAAGGTCAAGACCCTAAGAGCAACGGAGAACAAAAACTTGGCAATGCAGAAGAAAAACAGATTCAGCAGGAAGAACATGAAACTTCTGCAACGGATGAACAGAAAATCAGCAATGCAGAAGAAGATAAGATCCATGAAGACGAATCTCAACCTTCCTCTGCTTCCAGTGGTCAGCAGCCCTCACCTAATGTGCGTGCGAGACATAAGAGAGGATCTAAGAGGGGCAAATCAATAGATAAGGACCCTGATGCAGTTTCACCACAAAGTAAGTTTGTTGAACAGAACGGTAAGAATAAGCAAACATCTCCAACTGTGAATACAAGATCTTCTAGAAGGTTGAGACAACCTCAACAGCCCCCAGTCAAACTGTAAGTACCTAGCTTTCTGGATAAAATATTTGGACCTTTACTGCCTTACGTATTGTAATGGACATGAATGACATCTCTTGCAGAGAAAATGACACACTATGCACTGGGAAGCGTAAGAGACTATTATGGACAAAGGAAGAAGAAGAAACGCTCAAGGTAAAAATTTGTGTGCTGAATTGGGCCTCGATCCGCTGGTTTTGGCATTTATATAGCTTTTGTTTGTGTTGGCTGGTGATATCATAAATTCTACAGACCAAACCGTATCTACTCATGCAAGTGAAGTAAAGTATCATTGAATTTTAACTCTTCAATGTACTGTCCACTAAAAAAGCATGTCTTTGCTTTTCTTATGCATTTTCATCCTCACATCATTATAAGTCTCCTACTTACTATAAAAGTAGATGATGTTACCAAAGGAGTGTGTTGCTTATATGCTGTAATTTGTCGTCATATTTATTAGGAGGGATATGTCTTAACATGTAAAGTTAACTTTGCTCGGTACGTTGTTGCTGCAGGCTGGAGTAGAAAAATTTGCAAAAGAAGCAAACAAAAATCTTCCTTGGAGGAAAATCTTGGAATTCGGTCAGAATGTGTTTGATCGAACTCGTACTCCAAATGATCTCAGAGATAAATGGAGGAACATGCTGGGCAAAATGTAACATCTTTCGTCCATAACTTGTAACTTTGGACGTGGAACAACAATAGGTGTGTATGACAACTTTTGCTAACTGCAGTCGTTTTCCTTATGAATTCACTAGGTTGTGATGGGAGGTTAATTTTGTCACTGTTGACAATCTCTCCATCTGTGTAAATGTAGTATGATAATGTAGGCATGTAATGTTTTCAAGCATTCCCCACATGACGAACCTGTTGATGCCATCCCTGATACCTATCCCCCAACTTGGAGTCCTCTTTCTGGTGGAACATACGATGGCCAAATTTATTGTCAATGGTTTAGTTGGTTTCTGGCTTCATGATTGTTTTTGACAGTGTAATCTACCAAAACAGCAACAGGGAAGGCTTGGGAGAAGTCACGATCGTTGGCCAGCGGCAAATGTCGACAAGCCTCAGGAATGAGACGTCTGATTTTCACGACAAGACAATTGTTGCTTGAGTGAAAATAGTAAGAGGAGCGTGCAACTCGTAACCCATGATCTCGTACAGTCGTTGTTAGGTTCTACCATTATATGAATCTACGACCTTTCGGGAGAACCCGTTTCAGAATCTTTCATTTGCCATACCTTCCTCTTTGGGTTCCTCACCAATGCATCAATGAAGAATATGTTAAGCTAAGAGGCTGGGACTTCAAGGTCAAGTCGGATTTTAGTCCGTGTATGCCAATTTTACCCACGGTTCTCAGAACTACCGGACACGTATAAATGTGGCCAAGAAATCTCTCATTCAAGTTATTACCAATGGAAATTGATAATCAACATTAATATGTTATGACTTACAAATTAAACTAATTAAACTATTGATATCATCTTGTTTCACTCATCTACCATGAAAATACACTAATCATTATTTAGCTTATGCGGGAGAAAGAGACAGAAGTCGAGGAAATGAACGTTTCAGTATTATATGTGAAAGGTCTTTCTAGCCGACTCATTGAGTCTTTTCTCTCAGCTATTTTGTTGAGCTACTAGACCATGTACATGAAAATTACATCAAGGAGAAGTACTTCCAGTCCCTGGGTGCTTATCAGGCCGAGAAGTACGCAGTACATACCCCAACGTAGTGCTGAAAGACTAGTGATTACTAGATCACGGTACTGCTGGGAATCAAAGCATCCTTGATTACAGTAACAATACCGCTCTTGATGAAGTATCCATCTGTCTCTCTTGCTGCTTCTTGAACATTATCACTGTTTACAATCTGAAACATAAGAAAAATATTATTTCGGGCTAAGCAAGTTCATAAAGCATGAAGAATACAATTTTCACAGCATGAAGACTAGCAGGCATCAAGTTAAATAAGTTCCACAACCTTCACATTTTCTCCGATTCGGGCATTCTTGTCGATGATGGCTCTTTTGATGTGAGTGTTTTTACCAATACCTATGGGCAGGCCACCCTTGGCAGATAGATACCTTCTGTCTGCGTCTGTCTGAAACACAGAGAATGTAAAATGAGTATTCATCAATTGCAAAATGAGTGATGAATGTGCTCATGGACTATGTGTGACTGGTCATAGTACCCCTGGTTCCATATTACTTCAAGTGCAATGTGCTCATAAGACTGAGGCTAGAAAAGTTAAAAGATGTGTTTGGTTTCAGCAGGAAGCTTTACCTCATAATAATCAGCACCCATCAACAACGAGTCCTCTATGACTGCACCCTCTGATATGCATGATCTAAGTCCAACCACAGAATGGTGGATTTTGCAGTTCTGCATAAAAAATGAGCATGACAGACTGAGACCAATTGGTAAGGGTTCCTGCTGTTTGCGGAAGACTTGTGGGACAACAGAAAGGTTAAAGAGTCATAGAATAGGCAACTTCTCTATTATATGGATCATGAGATAAAAATCATAACGTGCCATTTGAAAGCTCCGAATCAATGATAGTATCGTATTTCACTTTCTTGCTTTCTATGCAAAATTTAGTGAGTCTCAGAACCACAACCAACAATAAATAAAAGTTACACAAGCAGAGGGCTAACTTCATATACAGTTGGAGTCCAGCATCCATAGGTGCTTTTAGCAGTTGGCTTAGTCTGGAGAGCTATTTACAAATTTGATCACTCACCTTGATCACACAGCCCTCACCAATGACACTATCAGTGACATCAGCATCCAGCATCTTGGACGGAGGCAGATATCGAGGTTGGGTATAGATTGGAGCTGATCGATCATAGAAGCTGCAACAAATAATTTAGGCATATCAAGATTTCTGTAAAAAGAACCGATGGTGTTCTGTTACACCAAGGGTGAGAAAAGAAACACATTAAGAACAAAACACTACCTAAAATCTGGCACTGGCTTCTTTGTGATCCCTAGATTGGCATTGTAGAAAGCTTCAATGGTACCAATATCTTCCCAGTAGCCATCAAACAAGTAAGCTTGCACCTATATACAGTATAAAAATAAGTCAATATCATGGAAAGTTCACCAACAAATCCTCCACCAGAATGAACCAAAATGACACAGCCCAAAAACATTACAATACAGTAACATGTCTTGCAGATGCTGTAATATAGAGAAAATTATGCATATAATCTTTTGGGAGACTTTAATAATAAGGGAAATGGACACTGGAATAAATTTTAGAGAATAACATACTCTTAGTCCCATGGACGTAGCTCCGGGAATAACTTCACTTCCAAAATCATTGGCAGCAGGAAATTTGTCCCCGAGAAGATTTATCATCACATCTTTGCTAACAACATATATTCCCATACTTGCTATGTAAGGCATCTCCTTTGCTCTCTTATCATCAAGACCCAGTATGGTAGTATCAACCTTAGAAGAGGGAGCCAAAAGAAAAGGAAAGTCAAATATTGATCTCATTTAACTTTTCCTAATTGTCTGAATGTGTAGAGAATCCACCTTCATAGCTTTGAGTTGTTCTCCCTTTGGTTTCTCTGCAAATTCAATGATGCGCCCTTCCTCATCAATCTTCATGAGACCAAACGCTGTGGCACGCTTTTCATCCATTGGCAGTGCAGCAACAGTGATATCAGCATCTGTTTCCCTATGGGCTTGAATAAATCTCTCGTAGTCCATTCTGTACAAATGATCTCCAGCAAGAACCAGGAACTCAAGAACATTGTGCTCTTCAAACAACCATAAATATTGCCTTACAGCATCCGCTGTACCCTGAAGATAAAATAAATTTAATATAATGTTGGAGCTACACGCAAAAAGTAATTGAATATAAAAGGAGTTTTGGCATCAACCATAAAATCTGGAACATGACATACATCCAGGTTAACAAAAGCGGTTTAGGAACTTTTAGCCACTATATGTAATGCGTAAGTCCTGTATGCATTAATTTGTACCTGGAACCAATTGGGATTTTCTGGACTTTGCTGAGCTGCAAGAACCTCAACAAAACCTTCATTCTTGTAACCGCCCATGTTGCTGGCATATGCCCTTGAAAGGTGACGATTGAGAGATGCAGAATTGAACTGTGTAAGGACATAGATCTTGGATATATTACTGTTCAAGCAATTGCTCACAGGAATATCAATTAGCCGATAATTTGCTCCAAGGGGAACAGCTGGCTTTGCCCTCTTCTTTGTAAGAGGATAAAGCCGAGTACCAGCTCCACCTCCCAGAATAATTCCCAGGACACTCTGCAGAAAGAAATAATGAATGATCTCATTTGATTATATGGAAAATGAATGCAGTACTTAGAAGTAGTAGACCGATAAATTATAGCTTCTGAGGCACAGGATAAATGTTAATTGTTCAATCAAATTACTCGAACTTAATGGCAAAAGTATTTAAATATAGTTTATACATTTTACCCAATGAAGGAATACCCAAACCTCTGTCAAGATTAATGAACAACCTAATCACACAGTAATGAGTCTTACCATTTCTCTGGAATTATCCCAGTAATTCTCAGGGTAGATATTACTGAACATTTCATTCCACTATTTGCAGTTTCTGTTTAACCTACATCTTGATTTACAACCATAGAGATATGACCTTTAATTGAAACAATTTACAACTATAAGCCAGCAAGAGTGTTGCAGAATTTGAGATGCATGATTTAGTCATAAATAAAATAAAATAATCTGGAGATCACATTCTTATTCTGCACCAAGATGCTTTCCTTTGTTTTTCTTTATTATTATTATTTTCCCTTTTCTGGGCGGCGGGGGCTGTAATCTCACTCTGCAATCTAAGAATGGATTATCAAACCGCAGTGCACATTTAATCAAGTTGCTCTTAGTAAAACCAACTAAGAAGTTGTTTTTTTTTTTTTTTTTTTTTTTTTTTTTGGTAACACTAAGAAGTTGTTATTTAATTAAAGGCAAAGATTAACAATTAATTAAATTGCACGTGAAACAAATCTTCTTTAGTTTGAGCATGATATATTCTAAGCGTTTGTTGAATGCCGAGAGAACAAATTGCGGATCTGCGACAAAGCACTAATGTAACTTCAAATTAAAGCAAAGGTACTACGGGCACATGAAAGTTGCCTACTGAGATCTCCCAAAAATCGTATTTGCTCTTGCTTTGCGGAACAAGTTTTCACACACACACACACACACGCAAAATAACGTATATGGTCAAAAATGTGATCAATTTCACACAAAATCAGTTAAAGTTCAGATTAGAACAAATTCAACAAGTTTACGGAGGCGCAGACGAGCATACGCTGCACATATGCAGAAAGGGACACGTTTTGTTCAATTTACCTTGCCCCAAGCACTTTCTTAAAAAAAACAAAAATTGACAAAAAAATATTGATAAACAGAACTAAAAAGAGCATAATAAGATTGATTGAGTACTCTGCTGGCGTCAGGATCGAGGCAAGTCTGCGAATTTTGTGAGTCGGACACCGCCTTAGGAGATACGATCACCGGACTCCGCGTCTCCAGTTTGGCTCCAGAACGACGCCGTTGCTGCGACGACGTGAAGCTCTGCCCAGCCGCGTTAGACGCCGCAAAAGACAGTTGCCTAAACGACGCTGAATTGACTGCCTCCACATTTTTATAGTTAGCGACGGCGGCGGTGGGGGTGGGAGACAGCTTTAACACTGCGGTGGCCGCCATTGCCGGTTCAAAACTCCTTAGTTCTCCGGCGAGAAAAGGAAGCGGGTGGGGATTGGGGAGGTGATGAAGGTTATGTGCTGAGTGCTGGTTAAGTGGTTAGCTTAATTGATGAGAGTGGTATTTATAGTGTAAAAAGGTTATAAAATGGGAGAGATCTTAAGTTTATTAATGGGCAGAGGATTTTAGGCAAATTTCCCCGGGTGCGGGTGGGGGTGGGGGTAGGGTGGGGGTTTGGCATTGGTTATAATATAGTCTTTGAAGAACTATCTACCGTGAATCATACCAAAATAAAAATAAAAATAAATAAAATAAAACAAACAAACAAACAGAAAAAGACAAAAAAAAAATGATATAGTGCACTTGCAAAATAATAATGAAAGTAAAAAAATAAAAAATAACACACGTCCTGGTCCACATGCAATTGGGAAGTTTTGAATCTCATTGCACCACATCTCTATATTTAAATTTATCTGCGATGTTAGTAATAGTAATGAAATATTTTTAATAGTAACGGTTGATGATTCCAACAATAAAATTTTGCTAGAAAGAAGAGAAGAAGAAAACATGAAAAAGCGAAAAAATTTGCAAGTTGTAAAGATGAGTCATGTCCTCTAAAATATTTTAATAATCGTTGCTATCATATATCAAATATTACAATTCAAAATAAGACCGTTTGATATTATTCATTTAAATTAAATTTAATAATATTACAATTTTATTATCTATCAGGTGATATCATCGTATCAAATTTAAGATTCATGCACTGATTAGACATACGGATTAAGTGGGCAGTATTGAATTTGAACCTTCCTTCATAATGTTCCCACATTTAATAAGGCCTTTACGTATTTGGAATTTAGCCCTAATCAACCAAACAGGGGACCTCAGAGTAGCTTCACATATTTAGCGGGATGATATTAGATGAACAAAGTTCTTTCCCGACGATTGGCGGACAATACATGTGGGGAGGGCAAATTGGGAAATTGATCTGTCAGTTTATTTATTTATTTTAATTGGTTGAAAAATTATGCTGGGTTTAGCTATTGGACGTTTATCGACGGCCGTCATTTGACATTTCCCGTGGGGTATGGCGGTGGGGCCACTATCACGGATGCATGTTGATAGGCATATCTGTCACAGAGGACATGTGAAAATATCTGTCAAGGAAGTGATTTACACCGTTAGTTTCATTTCCATTTTTATCTTTTGCGTAATTATTGCGTTTGGTCACCAAGTCGCAAATCACCTCTGCTGCAACTCTCTGAAACGTAGGTTAACAGCATTCTGTTTGTATTTATCTATTTTTTATTTATATTTTATTCATATTTTAAAATTTTAAAATTTATACATATTCTATTCTAATTTATATTATTATAAATGAATAGATTAAGATAAAATCTTACTTATTATTATCTATTGAATAATAATATTAAATAAGTATTCACACTGTATACATATTTTTTTACATACACACTGCACACATAAACACACTCACATTGCACATATATTTTTTACACACACACACTCACACGCACACTGCACATATATACACACGCACATTGCACATATATTTTCACACACACTCACTCACACTCACATGCACACGCACACACATTTTCACACACACTGTGCAGTGTGAAAAATACGTATGTGTGTGTGTTAAAATTGTGTATGCTTTGTGTGTGTGTTATAATTGTGTATGCTTTGTGTGGGTGTCGTGTGTGTGTGTGAACTAAAAAAGGACATAATATCACAAAACGACACAAAAAAAAAAAAAAACAAAATATGATTGGATAAGGTCTAGACCCATACCTTAAAAATAGGATGGACTCAATATACATACCCAATAAATTAATATTTAAATAGGATATGATATGATATAAAGTATTCTTTATTAAATATTTTTAAAATTAGGATTAGGATAGGATAAAATCATATCCATTGATAGACCTTGGCTATTCCTGTTCCATCAAAAAAAAAAATCAAGCATAGTCTGAAAAATTAAAGGAATTTCAAATCATTGTATCAAGCAAAATATATATATATATATATCTCAATCATTATTTTACTATAAATATTTTTTTAATTATTATACTACTATAATTATAAAATATAATAATACAAAATTTTGATATGACATTAATAACTAGAGCAAAACTTACAAGAAAAAAGATCTAACAGTAAAATTTGTCCTTTCATAAATAAAATCAAATATATTTTTGTTCTCTATACATTCCCTCAATCCACTATCAAAATATATATCCCCAAAATACTTTTCTCAAAACACCTCAAAACAAAATCAAACATAGCCTAAGATATTTAAACTGTAGCAGCTGAGATTTAAGGTTACAATAGTGTTAAAGTATTATTTTAGTTGAAACATGTGTTTAAGAACGTAGATTTTTAAGGAAAATAAATTATTTCAGGACATTCGAAAAAGAAATAAATGGGGGGGACGAGAAATAAAAAAAAAAAATGTCATTGACAAAATGCGTGCAAGTAGAATCGTTAGAAGTTGAAAAGAATCCATCTATTCTGACCCACACCGGTTTCTTTGTATATTTTTTAGACAAGCTTAATTCTCCTCCAAACAAAAAAAATCACAAACAAAAGAACAAAAAAACACAAAAAGAGAACAGGACAAGCATAGGAAGAATTACTAGATAAGAATAAACAATTTTTTAGAGGGATTAGATTTTTTTTTTTCCTTTCTTTTTTAAAGCATCAACATAAACTTTCAGGAACAGCAGACGCCTCCTTGAGCAGCAGTACCATCTCTTCCTGCACATTGTCCTTGGACACCTCCATACCCAACTTTTATTCCATATGACTGTAGATACCAACAAACACATCTTAGCGCCGTCGCAAAAAGTTCATCATTTCATTGGGAAACAGACAATGATCTTCTCTATAAACTTAACCGAGTAAACGATCACTAGAAAGCAGAACATCTCTAAGAAGATTGAGCATAACAACCATATTTCAGAGCATCAGAAGAAAATCCCACGCAATTAGCTCGAATAGTGTTTACCTCATTAGACACATCGAAAGCTCCTTCCTGAATCTTCTTATAGATTGTTGAGGCAGTCTTTATAAATGCCTGCAAAATAGAACATGATAATAACAACAAACTTGGGAAGAACATAAAAGATAGTATTCAACTTTGAACTGATGGTCAGAAAGAAACTTAGGGAGTAATAATGGAAAAGGTAAGAGTTTATCACCTCCTCGACATTTTGAGCTGTTTTGGCAGAAGCCTCCATGAATATCAAGCCATGCTCCTTAGCAAACTGCTCCCCTTCCTCGCTGCTCACTGCTCTTCTGTGAGCCAGATCGCATTTGTTTCCTATCAGCATTATGGTCATGTTCGCATTTGCGTGCTGCCTTGCATCTTCCAACCAGCTAGCAAGGTGGTTGAAAGTCTCCCTCCTGACAAAGTACAAATCAGATCATTTCATCTCATTAGAATGATACATGAACCATATGTGCTACGTATAGAATACTGAAAGCACCTTCACTGACAGAATCAAAGTTGTCTAAAAGCACCAGTAAGATTTACACAACAATCCAATTTTCACTCCAGAAAAGCTGACCATTATGATGTTATTGAGTGGTTATACTCTTTTAGTCTACAAAATCAACCTATTCTGGACCATAATTACCAATCAGAAACCAGGAAACATTTAACATCCTATTCCGATATATTCATTTTCCAATTGATCTATCAAAGGACTCATAACTACAAATCAGAAACCAGGAAACATTCAACGTGCTATTCCCATTTATCCATTTTCCAAGTGATCTAAGCAAATAAACCTGATGAATTCACTAATTCATCCTCGATGTCTGACATACAAAATTAGGATAAACTTACTTCATGGGGTATCGGTAGTTATCCTGAATCACGAGACAAAGGCTTCCAAAAGTTATATAACCAGGTGCACAGTTATCCAAAAATCATGATACCTAGGCTTCCCAAAGTACATATCAAGACTTGCACAACATTAAGTCATGAGTTCACATAATTTTTGTTATGAAAAAGAGAATGGTAACATAAAAGCACCAGATCGCTTTGGTTTGGGTTCCTATGAACTTGAAAATATGAAATTGGAGTATCCTAGTCTGCTTTCTTGGGAAATTTCTAATATTTAAACATAGAAAGTACCTTGTAATGTCATAAACTAGAAGTGCCCCAGCAGCACCTCTGTAGTAAGACCTTGTAATGGACCTGAACGATTCTTGGCCCGCCTGACATGATAAGGAGCAAGCAAATATGGCATTTATCTAAAAAAAATATATTCCAAAAACACAATGATATGATGAAAATGAAATCCTTTTGCCATCCCACAGCTATATTGTTTGACGTGTTTAAGACAGGACGAACATCATATCAAACTAAGGCCGGATGATGAGGGTAGGACAAACCGTGTCCCAAATCTGTAGCTTCATTGGTTTGTTGTCGATTGTGATCATTCTAGCCCCAAATTCTACACCGATGGTCAAGTCATGCACCGGCTGAAACCGTTTGTCAGTGAACTGCAGAAGCAGACAGGATTTCCCGACACCTGCAAAATATGTTTAAACTCATGAGTTCTACTATTCTGTCAGCCGTCCATCCCTGAATTTAATAAGATCAATTGCTTACGTCTCTTGCATATTCAATAATTCAAAAGAGAACATGTTGTTTAAAACCAACAGAACCTAACACACGTGGTTGCAACCCAAAGCGTCGAAGTAGGTGAAGATGCAAGAGGTGACCTATAGAGCACGCACTTTTGCCTACAATCATAGGCCGGTTTTCTCACTTTTTCAAAAGATCTTCAATGGAAATTGACAACAATATCTTAATCTTAATCTGATTAAGCATAATAATATCATAACTTTCAAATGATTAAGAGCAGACTCTACTTAACAGGCCCTGTTATCTCCGAATGATTATCACATACTTGTTGATTCACATTGTGACCTCAAAGTCTCGATGCAGCTTAAACAATACTCTTCAGGTAAACACAGATGAAATAGCTACTGCATCCTGGATTTCAAACAACCCCCCAATTTTATATATTCCAGATCAGAAGACAACAACATATAAACCGACAAGGACAATCATCATCCTTACCTTTCCCACGGAAAAAAAAAAATTAATAATAAACACACAATAAACAAAATTGCACAATGCAATTAAAAGGAATTAGAATTAAAAAAAAGTTATAAGAAATACCAGTATCTCCGATGATAATGTACTTGAACAGGTACGCGTAAGACATGGTTTTCCCAGATCAAACTCCAGACTATGTCCCAGAACAGAATCAACGGATGAATTAATGGACCGATTGATGGGTTTTGGATTAATTGTATCGCAGAAAGAGAGAATTTGAGAAGAAACAAGGAGGCAAGAGACCTTACGTGGTTACGTTATGAGGTGTGGATGCTGCTTAGTTGGAGGGAATTCTATTCAAAGTCGCATGAATCCAACTTAACCTTTTTGATTTTGTACGTTATGAATTACCTTTCATTTCATACTTGCATCATTGGTCAAGTAATACTATCCCTCACCTCCATTTTATAAATTATAATATATATGTGGGTTAAGATTTTTGCAAAATGCTATATAAGTGTTATATATATAAGGGTTTGAGGGGTACTGATTTGGATCCGAATCAAAGGTTAGATCAAGATTGAGCCAAATCTTGTTGATTTTATGTCACTTCATACGAAAACCCCTTTCTTGTTTTTTGATCTCACTTCATTCTATGAGAAATGTATTTACCCAAAATCACCAAGGTGGTGTTATAATTACTATTTCACTCCTATATTAGGGGAAATTATGTAAACGTAAAAGCGATTAATTTCACCGCGATATAAAGTTATGTCATGAAAAAATTAATTAAAATAGTTAAGTCTATTTGGCCTGTAACTCAAACAGTGGAGATTATCGGTTTCAAGTGCTAGTTTGATCACAGCAAAGTCCCAAAATATACAAGACAATCTCCAATGTCTGTTCGATACGACAGCAAAATAAAACTAATTAAGAAAATGGCTAAGTGACCCCCTTCCCACCACATCATATTAACAAAGAAAAACATCCAAAATCCCCACATTTCAAGGATCTCCACCCTCTGTAACAAAAACCACCACATTCGAACATCTCCGCCGAGCACGATCACGCGCATTTCGTCCTTTTGGGTAGCTATATGAAGCAACGAAAGTAGATGTTGTCTAGTCTGCCTTGAAACCGTTGCTTCTCACGTCTTGAGTAACAGAATCTGCAGCTCTCCTTTCTCCTCGACGAGCCGAGGCATTTAGAGGTGCAGCATAGGTTGGTATATACACTGAAAATCCTGCTTTAATCATCCCATAATCCATTTTTCCAGCATAGGTTTCTCACATACACCTACCATATGCACTTATAGAGGTGTCAAAAATATCATCAGGCTCAAAAAAGCTCCAGTGTAACATGGACAATCGAGTTCTACAAATTTGTGTTTTCCTGCCAAGAATTGAACATGCTCGTGGCAATGGTATCTCTGAAATTGTTCCAAGCGGGAGAGCTATTATCCATCACGTCAGTGTAATCAGCACCCTGCTCATAACAAATCTCTTCACTGTCCAATAATTCATCCTCAAACGGGTCCACATTCATATTAGTACGTATGAAATTGTGTAAGAGCGCACAGGCTAGGATTATGAAGTTTTGAGTTTTGATTGGGTAGAATGTATTGCTCCTCAAAACAGCCCATCGTCCTTTAAGAAGCCGGAATGCACGCTCGATCATATCCCGTGCTTTACAGTGTTTCATATTGAAAAGTTCTCGCGCATTCTGGGGTGGAGAAGCACCTTCTTGCCATTCCTTGAGATAATACCTCGTCCCATGATATGGCGTAAGAAATCCCTCGGTATTGGCATAACCATAGTCACATAGGTAGTAATTTCCTGTGAAATTTTCTTTTTATAAAAAACAAATGGATAGGCTACTGTACTATCTATCAGCAAATTCTTAGAGAGTAAATAGGAGCAAATGCAACATTTTCTGTTACATTCAACTTATGTAAATCGTTACAGTACCTGTCGCCACTTCTAACCCATGACGTCGGTTCAAAGCATCTCCTAAAACCTGACTGTCAGATGCAGATCCCTCCCATCCGGCCAGTATATAGACAAAGTTCATGTCAGTGTTGCAAACACCTAGCACGTTCACACAAACATCCCCCTTGGGAGAACGATAACGAACTTGATCAGCGGCTGCAACCGAGACCTCTACATAAGTACCATCTAAAGCACCTAGGCACCCCTGGCATACACATTCATTTAACCATTTAAGTTAGTGGCAGTAAGTAACATTACAAGAAAAGACAAATTAGTTGTAGTACCTGAAAACTCCTCCAGGTTTGGTCTGTGCAATCCTCAGCAACAGGCTGAGGCTTAGCTAGTAGTGAAGGACCAATCCTAAGGGTGGCTTTGAGGACTTGCTTGAAATATTTGCTGATCGTGTGACCGGATCTTTTGAAATCACGCTTCACGTCCGTATTCTTTTTGTGATGCGCAAGAATTGAAAGGAATATCGCCACTTTTTCAGGGATGCCAACGAATTTCTCATTCTTTAAGCCACTGCGGTGTTCCAACAAATAACATAGCCTACCAAATGCATTTCTATCCATGCGAAGATTCTTAATGCAGTCCGTATCATTTAAATACACAATCTTTCGCAAGTGTTTCATTTGGTCAGGCATTTTGTTGATAATGCTCCATCCCCTCGGTGGTGATGTGCGTTGTTTACTTACTCGTTGCCCATTACGGGACTGATAAACATGATAAAGTACACAGAGACAAGCAATGTTCCGAAACATGAACAGTAGCACAACACGCGCTATATAGATCCAATCCATGAAGTTAGTATCCTAAAACTGCACAACAAGCACAGACAAATATGAGCAATGTGAGTGCACACACACACAAACACAAAAACTGAAGCAAGTTTCCAAATTAGCATCAACCAAGCACACACCTAAGTCCTCACTGAAGTTGGTTCAACTGGTTTCCATAAAATTTACACCCACAACGAAAGAATGAAAAAAAAAACACGAAATCTTCCAGACAAAACATCTCTGCAAGAAAGTGGATCAAAAAAATATTGCCCATTTTTACCCGTAAATGGAAACGAAAAATGTAGCTTGCGGAGAGCGTTATGGTCGACGGAAGCTTCCCCTGCAACAGAAAAAAAGTGTAAAAAGGATAGTAAATTCTCACACTAAGCGAAATTTGAGAGAAAGTGTTAAACGCGCAAAATAAAGGATAATTCAGAAGAAGAGTTACGAAATCAGGGTTACTCAATTTGATTTTGCTACAAAAATTGAACCTTTTTTGCTATATCAGCCACTGTGCGAAACCCTAGCTATGGAGTTTTAGGGGAGAAGAGTTTCTTCGTATGCCAGCGGGCTTTGTTCTTTTCACGGGCTGGCCCGTCTACCCGGCATAGTTTCACATCAAACGGGTCCGTAGCATTTTACAAAAATGCGGTCGCACATTGTTATTGTAAAGATAAAACTAAGATATCGTTTGGATCAAATTACGTCTATACCCTTGCGGCATAATATATATTAGTTTACGTAGATTTGAAAATTGAAAATATGCCCCTAAAGGTATATACATACACCTTCATAAAATTCGCTCTTCATCAATATGAAATGTCATTACGAATGATATTTCTAGTATTGTTTGGGACTTTTGAGATGGAATTCATATGATTTGACAAGTTTAAAATATAGTATAAATTAAGTCAATTTCAAAAAGCAAAAAAAATTATGATAATGTCGAATTATAACTGGTGATACTCAATGGTGATTATAATTGTATAAAGTAAAATTATTTCATAAAAATTAGTGGAATCACAAAATGAATTAAGAGATTTTGTCAAACTTGAAAAGTGCAACTCTTGGTGGTTGGAGTAATTATTATGGATGCGCAAAAGTCCGTTTAACTATTTCTATTAATATTTACAAGAAATCCAAACCTGAAGAAGGTATTTATAATTTTCAAAACAATAAGGATTAATTTATAATTAGATTATATTTTCAGGACTGTAGATATAATTTGTCATAATTTAATAAAATGATTAAATTTCAAAAGTATAGAATTAAATATTTATTAAAATTTCTATATCAAAACATTCTTTTAATTATTCTGAATATATTTTTAAATTAAAATTTAATTTAAAAATATTAACCTGCGTGATTAAAACAATAGAAGAGAATAAAGAAGTAAATCTTGAAGGGGAGGACATGAAAGAAGAGACGAAAGAGAGTACAAAAAGAAATTAGATCATGAGAGAAAAAAAAACAAAAAAGGCATAATGATGTATCTACTCAGTATTTGATTCGAGAGTTTAGAAGGCTAAATGAGTCATTAAAAGATCATTCGAACTAATAAATCAACTTTGAATATCATTTTTCGTTGAATAAAATTTGAAACTTAACTCGAACAGTAAAAAAAATTGTGCAAAATCCAAAAACTTGAGTTCAACAAGATGAGATTTTGTCCGGGCTCGAGTCACTTAAATCATTTAATAATTAAATAAAGTTCAAATCATGATTTCAAACTCAATAAAAAGTTTAAACAAATATTGAACGGTGAACACGTTAAAAAGTTGAGAACAGAGCGAAACATGGATAAAAGTCTATTCAGCCAAAAATAAAGATAATTACTCTAGGCCCTTTTCCACTTTATTAGCACAATAATCAGGTAGGATTTGAATTCTTGGATTAGGTCCAACCTTATCTTATCAGTTTATTAATCTTTGTCAATTTCAAGCCCACTCGAACATTCTACTACACATTTGTGTGGGCCATTCGATGTGATCCACAAAGGTGGCATCCAATTCAATTAAATTTCATAAATTATATCATTCTGTCTAGTTAATTCACTTTTAGTCGATCTAAATTTTTTTTTTCATGAGATGTTCTTTAAAAAACTTTTTTTTTTCTTTCGTAATTGTATAGTACAAATAATAATATCAAGCTATTTTGTATAAAAGCATACATCTAAATGAATTTGTCCATTATTATTAGGAATTGTTGATGGTATATGTTACTTTTTGGTGGGAGGTTGGGGGGGGGGGGGGGGGGGGGGGGAGGGGGGGATAATTTTAATTAACTCTATGTAATTTGGTTGTAAATTAAACCATCTAATATGCACAAAAAGATTATAGCAAATTATTACCAAAGGTGCATAGAAGATTACAACACATTAAAACATCTAATTTGCTATAATTTTATAGAAAAATAAGATTTATTACCAAATTTAATTGAGTTTGGGTGGTTGCCCCCAAAGGTGGCATCAAACTCCCCCATTTGTGTATCATCTTCGATTGTATTCATCAATACATGCAGCGTGTATTAATAAATGATTATATTGCACGGACACATTGACTTATACATGATACGACACAACCAATGAGGCCTTTGCCTTACCGGAGACCCCAAGACTTCAAGGTTGTGGCCTGTGGGTTCGACTCCCGTAACCTTGAAAATCTGAACTTAATTTCTCGCACAAGTATACGAAACTTATGCTAGAAACTACCCTCAATCTTCTATAAATGCAATAAGAATTAGTCACAAAATCCTTAAAAAGGGAAAATACAGAAAAAGGGAAAAATAAAAATAAAAAGAAATTCATGGACCATTAATAGCCAATTGACTTCCATTTGTAAGATTTTCCCAATTCGGAAATATTAAGGTTTCCTATAGTTGTTTCACCACAATAGGACTTCTTACATAGTGTCTACCATCAGACCATATCAACTGCCCAAATACATAATCTCTTGTTGCACCATGTTTCCTGGCCTGCAGAGTGACCTTGAACCCTTTCTCCTCTCCAAGTTTTTCGAACTTCAACACGTCCGGCTCGACTTTGATTAATATTCCCTGTGGGCTGCGGACACGAGCTTTGTAGGTACCCAGTGAGCCGACATTCTTAACCTTTCTTGTCACAATCACCGAGCCATTTAGGCTAGGAACCGTGATTGAAGGGTAGTTCAAGTTGATGAGCCCAACGGGTTTGGGGCACGCATATGGCTGTTCCGTAAACAGTTGGATTTGAGTTTGGTTGTAGCCGAGGGCGCATACGAAGGTCAAGTAATCGTTTGCTGCTAGGTCATACACGAGCCCGGGGTCCATTGCACGGTTAGGTTGCACATGCCCTCCTCCGTAGCTGAACGGAGTGGCTTTGGAGTAGGACGCGTTTGTCAATGGCTTCAAAGTGTTATCACGCATTCTTGCTGCAAGTGAGATAAAAGAATACTAGTAACGACAGAAAGATTTTCACATGCAAGATTAAATATTTAATGAATTTTCTCTCTTAACACATTCAGTACATTAGCATGTCATTTCTTACCAGTTGTCGTGATTGCGGATTTTATAGCTGCAGGGCTCCAATCCGGATGAAGGGTCTTCAAGAGACCAACAACTCCAGAAATATGAGGGCACGACATTGAAGTGCCTGATACGGAGTTGAACAGGACACGCCTCGTGTCAAAATCTTGATTTGTCGGTCCTTGCGCTTCAGTATAGGCAGCTATAACGCTCACCCCCGGAGCAGTGATATCTGGCTGCAAACAAAGTAGTTTCAAACGAACAATATAAACTAAAATAACTAACATCTTTGCCTCAACAAAATTTAATCGCAAGAGAACTAGTTTATCAGCATTCAAAACCTTAAGAATTTCTGGTGTAACGGTACTTGGCCCCTTGGACGAAAAAGCTGCCATGAATGGAGCTGGTTTCGTGTCCAACTGGGTCGTTGCTTTGGTGATATAAGCCACTGGATACTTAGTTGAGTTGATATAGTCGAAAAGAGCAAGTCCATCAGTGTAGTTGATATGCGAAGAGGGCAGGACATGAGGATCAGCAAGGATTTCATTCCCAGAGGCCTCATCGTTGGCTAAAACCATTCCTACTGCTCCTGCCAAGAGAGCTTGCTCCCCTTTGTCGACACGCGCATTGTCTCCCCGTAGACAAACCAAGATTTTACCCTTCACCTTCTTAGGGTCCAGCGTTCCGGCCTTACAGAGCACCCTGCATTAGCACAACATGATTTTGAAACATTTCAACAAACAAAAAGGTTACACTGGAGTTCACAAAAACTAGCTTATGTCCTTACGCTACTTCTGTTGATGCATTAGCAGCTTTGGCATCTCTTGCAGAAATAATCTGGAACAACTTGTTCTTCGACAATGATTTAGCTGAAAGGCTTTCTCCCTGGCGAGACAAAAGCAGTTTTATGAAAAATATGCAGGTGTATAGCAAGTGCACTTTTCTAGTATAACAAAATAAACTAGTAAACTAGTTACCTTGAAGCGCACTTTGTTTCCCAGGACAACATAACTAGGAAACTGGCGGTCCATGGTGCTTGCCGCAACCGTGAT
Organism: Petrea volubilis; assembly: GCA_026212405.1. Classification (NCBI taxonomy): domain Eukaryota; kingdom Viridiplantae; phylum Streptophyta; class Magnoliopsida; order Lamiales; family Verbenaceae; genus Petrea; species Petrea volubilis. The sequence continues at coordinate 22,681 of JAOWBU010000263.1, forward strand.
CTGCCAGGGTGCCACATTCGACACCGTACCAGGATCAGGCCCCGAGTTACCAGCCGAGCAAACGACAACAACACCGTGCTTCACTGCATGGAACGAACCGATGGCAACGCTGTCATTGTAAAAGGGCACCGGATCTCCACCAAGAGAAACCGACAGCACGTCAACGCCATCGTGTATGGCAATATCAAATGCAGCCAAGATATCTGCATCGAAGCATTCGTTGCCACCCACAGGAGGCCAGCACACCTTGTAAGCAGCCACTCTGGCTCTCGGCGATCCACCTTTTGCTGTGCCATTGCCCAGCCCGAAAACACTTGCTCCGCCCACAAAATTACCGCCGGCTGTTGATAACGTGTGCGATCCGTGGCCCTCATTGTCACGTGGCGAGTCGAACGTGTAATTGAGGGGTCCCACGACTGCTGCATAGCCTTTGTTGAAGTACCTTGCTCCAATGAGCTTCCTGCAGAGAGCAACAACATGCATATAATCCTTTTAACAGTCTAAGCTGTTAGACGAGATGCCAATTAAACACAACATCGAGCCAGGTCGAACAAAAGGGACTACGATCAAGCCTTGCGTGCAAGCCTTTACAGTAAAAAACAAGAAATATCTTTACACGTGAGAGGGCGTGTTATAGATATTAAATATTTTATAACATCAACGTCAACGTGCATACTTGTTGCAATGAAAGCTGGCATCCAAATCATTCTGGCAAATTCCTCTCCACTTTGATGGGATCGATCCCATTCCTTTATCACTAAAGCTTTTCGACTCTGGCCACACACCTGGTTCAGTCACATGACATATGAAAAATGGGAACGATAATGATCAAATCACAAGGAGAAATTAGACATTGAAATAAGAGATAATTATCCAAAATAAAAAAGAAATCAAGGTTTTCTTAATTACCAAAAATCCTATCTATTTGCTGAAATTTCAATTACCCTTGTCACTAATAGATTTAGGGGTTTTTTGTAATTGGAACAACAATTGATGCAATTTGTAGGACGGAAGCAAATTTCACAGGTAATTATAAGAGATGATTACTTCCACTATCCCTGAGTTTAAGCCAAATTATAAATAACACCCCCTTATATCGGTAATTACCAATACCCCCTTAAGTTTTGTTTCCGTCTTTCAATTTTCAACTTCCGTTAGGTTGACTAACGGTCAACGTTAGTAAATCCAATTGAACTTCCAAATTTACCCTTTTGAAGGAGGGAATGATATTTGACTAATTATAAATTGACTCTTTTACCCTTATGACTAATTTTATGTTTTATATTGAATAAATAAGAAAATATATTTGAATATTTTTTATTTATAATGTCTCTATATATATATATACATATTTGCACATAATAAATATTCATACATAATATAAATACTATATTGTGATAAAAAAATATATATATATATATATATATTTGCACATTTTTTTAATTTTTATACATAATATAAATATATATAAATATAATATACATAAATATATACATACATAGATATAATATAAAAATTATTTATAAATATATATAGACACACATACCGCCCGCCGCCGCCGTCCGATCTAGAGCGAGAGGAAAAGGAGAGAGAAGATACAGATGAGGGAGACGAGAGAGAGAGAGAGAGAGAGAGAGAGAGAGAGAGCTGAGAGAGTTGAGAGAGAGAGAGAGATACAGCTGAGGGAGATGAGAGAAACCCTCCACCTCCATCTGCGCCCGCATCAGCCGCCTGCACCCGCAGTCCTCCGCCGACCAACATCTCCACCCGCCGCCACTAGAGAGAGAGAGAGAGAGAAAGTGAGATTAGATCTAGATCTCAGAAAAAAGAAAAAGAAAATAGAGAAATGTTGGGGTGGCAGGGCCGGTGGTGTGAGTGATGGAGTGAGGGCGGGGCGGCGCCAGCGGTGCGAGTGATAGGAGTGAGGCGGCGTGGCGCTAGCGGTGCGAGTGATGCAGTGAGGCGGCGGTGCGAGGGCTGGGGTAAGGCAGTGGTGGAAGGGGCAGTCCGTGTGATGGAGTGAGGCGGCGGCAATGGCGGAGTGAAGTGCAACGACGATGGTGGCGGAGTGAAGGTGGCGGCGGTTGGGTGGTGGGGGTGGGGGGTGGGGTGGGGGGGTGGGAGTTAGGGTTTGTTTGATGAAGTAGGTATTTTTTTTCCCAAAAATATTAATAAAGAGTATTTTGGTCAATTCAATCATATATCTATTTTTTTTAAATAAAAAATATTTCAAATATTCAAGGGGCAAAATGGACATTATATAATTTCGTCTATTTTACCAATAAGTCCATAAAATATAGGGGGGTATTGGTAATAATCGATACAAGAGGGTATTATTTGTAATTAGGCCAAACCTCAGGGGTGGTGGGAGTAATTATCCCTAATTATAATTTCAACAGATTTTTTTTAAAACTGGGATAGATCCCAGGGGTTGTTTTGGTAATTATCCCCTAATGATAAAATCCACTTAAAGGCAAGATCTATATATTTATCTTGAGTGAGTTTTTTGTGGCTTATAATATATTGCCTGTCTCCATTTTGGAAAATCCCAGGGCAATTTTCTTGAAATTTTCCATGTTATGCTCCTATCTTATATGACTTTTTGAATTGGAACATAATGGTCTTGAAATGTCCTTTTGCATCAAAATTCGTTGAGATTAAGTCCAACTTAGCTACTGCAACTCCACCAATGCACTAGTAAATTAAATCGTATCCCTCACTGAACTAAATATTACGAACTGGCCACCGTCATCCCATAACACCAAAATAGTTGATAATCTCTACGTTTTCTATGAAGTTCGAACTTAAATATTTAAGGTGGACCGTAGAGCTTCAATATCTCCATGTTAATACAATAAAACATTTCCGTGTTAATACAATGCAACATTTACACAAGACCAAACACTTTTAAATCATCCAAGGATATGGAAACTCTCTGTTGATAAAAACTACACTTTTTACCAATTGGTAGGGTCAACCCCGACACAATTTTTAATGAAGGAGGCGACAAATGCCAGAAATTTTATGGAAGGCACTCAGTGGTTGGCAGTGTACAGAACCCCAATGAGACATTGGGAAGCTTAAATTTATATTTAAAAGTTAATCAGCTTTGGCTCTAGAACCCCACATTGTCAATATTCAAATTTGTGGAGCATAAACTACAAATTATTGTCTTACATCATGCAAGTCAATGATGCATATGCAGCTAGCTTAATGACAGCCTGATTTCCTCCCACAAATTTCCAAACATACATGAGATAAAACAATAAAATAATTCTCACAATAATAATTGCAGCCAAAAAAAAAAAAAAAAAAAACTCAATAGTACTCTTAAACTAAATTTAACTCACATTACTGTTTGAATTATCTGCATTTCATTTCCACAAAAAAAAAAAAGAAAAGAAAAAGACTTGTCTACATTTGCAGGCAAGATTTTCGTAGACAAGACAACTTTGAAGAGAAATTAATGACTAACCAGTATCAAGATTGGCAATGATCGTATCTTCGCCGAATCGGGCCTTCTTCCAGAGAGAGCTGGCGGGGATTTTGCCATTATCTTCAAGCCCCAGAAAATCCCATGATCTGGTTGTGTGTAATTTTCTTCCTTGATTCGAGAAGACTGATACAACCTTGGGATGCTCTGCAAATTAAGGTTGTAATAACCGTGGTTATATACATCTCCGTAAAGTCGAGGTTATGCATCAAAACATAAACTTTTCCAATCGCTTACTGGATATTCTCAACGCTTCTTCATCTTCAAGATTTGCAGCGAATCCATTGATGTGTCTTGTGTAAGAATAGAAAATGGCATTTTTGGCCTTATCAGAGCTGCAGTTGTGTGTGAGGATTAAAGATGAGCTAATTAAGAGTTTTAAAAAAAATTAAATCTTTATGGTTTTAGCTAACTTTCAATTTACCTTCCCAAGAATGATCCAAGAAACTCATAATGGGACTCAGTGACTCTGTGATAGTCAGTGGATGTGACTTCAGTTCCATGTGAGTGAGCTCCCAAGTACACCACATATGACTAGCAAAAGGAGTGATTTTAAAGAAATCATAAGATGAAGATAATTAATATACTCTCCCTATTTTTATGCACTAAATATAAGTATGTATATTTGTGTAAGCATAGTAGTGATAGCTAGGCTACAAATGCTTACCTTTTTGGTGGCAGATGTGGGTCTAAGCAATAGTGTAAAAACAAGTGAAAGGATGTAGAGGGTGGAAGCATTAACTTTCATTTTGCTCCTCCTTTTGTGTAATGCTTTATTTTTGCCTCTGAACTCTAAGCTTCCACACCCTTTCCTTCCCCTTTGTTGCCCAATAAAGAAATATAATGGGCAATCACTCTTGGCGCACTTGCTATTTAAAAGTTCTTCATGCCAAGGTGTTGTTGACCTTACAATGGCTAAGAGTGGAGAATCTCATTATTTGACTCTTTTTTTCCTTTTTTTGAAGGAGTATTTGAACGACTAGCGTAATAATTATCTTACAGCAGCTATTATAGTATATCATTTGGAATTATGTACCAACTTGGATTTTCTATTACATAATCGTATTACATCTTCTATTACATAATCGTATTACATCTTCTATTACATAATCGCATTGCATCTTCTATTACGCTCATCAATACACGCCACGTGTATTGATAAGCGGTCGAGATAAGAAAACACTACAAATAAAGTGATTTTTTGTGACAAAATATTGTGACAAAATTAAATTTCGTCACAAGAATTTCGAGCTAAGGTGACAAAATTGTATGTCATCGCATAAAACTTGTCTTAGGCGTCGAAAACCATTTTCGTCCCATAAAGTTTCAAGTTTTTGGGACGAAAATGTCTTTTTGTTGCCAAAAGTGTAGTCAAGAGGCCACCGTCAACTGCAAGAGTTCTCAAGCGACAATTGTCATTCTAATGTGACGAAACATTTTCATAACATTAGAAATTGTTCTGGTGATGATATTCTTTCGTCGCAAAAAAGTTGTGACAAGTTGTTTTTCATCTCATAAAATTTTTTAATCCCTAAGTTTTCCTTAGTGGTTTGCCTTATTTATTTTTTTCAGTAATTAAATTTTTTCTCTCTTCAAAATTGTGGTTTTGACTTAACCTAAATAATATATATATATATATATATATATATATATAAATAATTCAAAAACCTTGAAACTATTCAAGCAAGTGAATAGGTGGATAGTTTCATTTAATACTATTTTGTCATGTATGAAATTCAAATAATTTTTATATGAATTTAAATAAGCATATTTCTAATTCATATTTATCCAACAGAATCCAACAAATATCAAATATTTAAAATAAAATTGAATTAAAATTTAATTAAAATAAAATAACAAATTAATATTTTATTTACTATATTTATCATATACTTTAATAATAATTAAAAATATTGATTCTACATAAATCTTTATAAACTTTCTTACCTTAATTATTTCAAAATTAATATTGAGATCAAACATATTCTATTATTACACAATTTTTTTAATATATTTATTTATCGGTTCATGTTATATAAAAATAATAATTTATCTACATTAAACTATTTTTATAATAGAAATTTATGAAATTATATATATAAAGATATCTATTCCCCTACATTGATACATGGCTAAATACTAGTTAATATAAAAATTAAAGTTCCCCACATCGTTCTCTCCTAATTAATTTCCTTTTGCCCAATTTCTCTTCACTCCAAAAAGAATTTCCACTACAAGAAAAATTAATCAATTATTAGAAAACTATGAAAAAACGTTGGAACTCGGTGGCACTTGGACCCAGGACGTAGTACATGTTAAAGGAGTCCGCTTCCAGTAATCTGAACAGACGCTTATATTTATTCCTAATTTATCTAAGTTTGATCTATAATCCCCAATCTCCACCATTTGCTCTTTCTAATCGGCGCCCTAGCTCAACCAATCGCCACGATTCGCTCCTTCAATCATCGTTGTTTGCTCAGCCCCTCATCACAGCATTTATTCTGCCACCTACCACCATACGATCCGCCTTTGGTTCAGCCACCCACCCCCGGTCACTCCATCACACACACTACCGTTGGCTCCTGCGATCACAATCATTTGCTCCGTTGTTCGACTCAGATCGATTTAAGTAACCAGGTTTGTATTTACGTATCTGTGAATAGGTAGGAAGGTTTTTCAGTTTTCTGACTTACTTTATTATTGTTTCTATATCATCAGTTTTTTTCTTTCTTTTATCTCGATTGCTCACCAAAACACGTATATATATGTTGATGAATGTAATAAAAAATACAACACAATTATGTAATAGAAAATCCGAATTGATTATGTACGAATGCCTATAGGGCCAGACTATTATCACAGCTCTATCCGAATGTAAATTGAATAATAATATTTTTATATAGGAATTCGTCTTACGTTACTAAGGACAGATCAAGCAAATACAAACCCTCAATCCTTGTGAGAAATGATGGATTAGACCAACTTTATATTAATCAAGGAAATGATACTTGCAAGACCAAGCAAGATGTGAGTTTTAGTAGGGCTTTGAATTGGAAATTTAAGATTTTAAGATAATCACAACTGTTATTGTACTGATGAATTTATGGGCTTTTCATCGTACTGTCGACGAATATAACTATATCAGAAATTTTAGTTCCAAAATCTTCTAATAATAACCAGGGCCAAATATAGCACGTGTACTCCCTAGCTTTAAAATTATCTCATATGTAAATCATTAAATTTGTATGGTTATTTTAATTGTCGCTCAGTGTACCACAAATACATCACTCAATGCATCCCCTGATTTTTTTTAAACTTTAATTATTTATATTATGGACATCGCATAATTTGTAAGTAAACTCCTTATTCATGAGTCCCGACACCACTACTAACTTATATTGCACAAGTTCGACCTTAATAGGGTAAAAAATAGGGGCGGCAAAATGGGTTGAGAATCATGGTTCCAACCCATTTCAACTAGTTTTGGATTGAGTTGGATCTTCAAATTTTATAAATAGATTAGAAGTAGGTTGGGTTTTATTGGTTTCAAAATTTGTTGGATTCTAGATAAGTTCAAGAAGTTTCTAAGTAGGTTTATGCGGTTCCTAAATGATTCCAAAAAAAAAGCATTATAATTTAATAATATTTCACAAATTTAAAAAGTTAGTGATAAACTTATTTTTACAAATTATAGAATATGTTAGAAAAACAAAACAATAGTTTAAAAATATTCAAAATTATATTAAAGAAAATATATTTTATTTTGTGTTGAACCCAGTAAGAAATCGCGTCAGCCCATTATCAAACCGGCTAAAATCCATTACCAACCCAACTCATTTACAATCCATTCTCTAAAACTCTTTTAGAATCCAATTCAATAAAACCCAATCCAAATCCGACTAAATCGGCCCATTTGCCTCCACTAGGTACATATATAGCTCACAAGCAAAAAGTTGCCCAACATTTTGAGTGGGATAAAAACGACATCCACGAAATTGAAATGGTCTAGTGAGAGAAGATGGCATGATTATTAATTATTAAGCTTCTTAGCCAAAGCAAAAAAGTGCATTCATGACACTCCCAAGAGAAACATCAAACCTACCTTAAAGATAGTGAAATCTTATCTCAAAAACCAAAACTTGACAAAGAAGTTAAAAATAAGTCACTCATAAATATGGTCCAGAAATTTAGCAAGGTAGAGTAACATAATTAATTAGTAAATGAGCTTGTGACCTTATTGAGATGTTAATATCATAATATGGGATTAATATAACTATTAATATGCACCGAACTCCAAAGTAAGAGCCTTCGTCAGTGATACTTTAACATCATGCCATGATCCGGACCACTTGAGCTCCCCATTTAACTAAGCAACAACAACTATATTGTACTATAAGAAGAGTGAAATTGATAAAACTTATTATATATAAATTAGTCCCAACCAATTTTGGCCAAAAGAACATTTTGTTTGGCTACTAATTTTCTTTATTGGGGGAAGCCATGCACAACGCGTCTCCATGCTTGTGTCATAATTTATTTTATGATAATTTTACTTTTCACCGTATGATTCGTGCTTTAATAGGTTTATACGCTTCTGGCTCGGAAACATTGGACGCGTTTTATCAAAGTTCGATATAATCAAATCCGCAATATCCGACTCGGAATACAAACTCCTATTAAAGAAAAATACTGCTGCAAAATATCAAATGTAGGAAATAAGATATATATATATATATATATAGAGAGAGAGAGAGAGAGAGAGAGAGAGAAGTTGGAAAATTAGGGGTGGGGTTGAAAAGAAATTGATGGTAAGGGTGTGCACAATGGAGGGGACCCTTGGGGCACTTTCATCTCAACACGCTTTTGTGGGGCGAGTGAGGGCTAATGGCTTATGGGTTGGACTGAGTTTACTAATTCAATTTTGGGTTCAAGATTCAAGCAGCCTTTTGAGAAATTCTATAACTTCTTATGTCAAACACTTGGGATACGGTTCCCAATCTAATAAGTTTGCAGTCGTCAATCTATTAGAAATTGATTTGGAATATGAAAGATGAGAAAACTCTTGTCACGAGACATGTTTAATGGGACTTCAATGAATCATGCAAAAAGTGCATTGTAATAATTGTATGATTGAATATTTTCTCTGGTATGATTGAACATTTTCTCTAAAATATACATCAATCATATAATGAATGTATTATACTCGATACGCAATATATTTGAAATGGAATGATTTTATCTATTTGAGATCTTTTTTTAAAAAACAAATATATATCCCTTTTAAAATATTTTTCTCTTTTGTTATGTAAAATCATCAAAAACTATTCAAATGTTAGGAAATTGAAGGAAAAAAGAAAAGAAAATCTGTGAATTAAGAAATTACGAGTTAAGCAATAGGCACATGGGCGCAGAAAAACGCGGGGCCGTAAATGCGGCGAAGATCGCGCAGGGCATTAATGCCCGAAGATGGACAGCTTATCCCTAGATATTCAATACCGTAAATGTTTGAACGTAAAATGTTCTACTTAAAATCCCTAAAATGTTCAATACCGTAAAATTAAGGCGAAAGTATGAAAAACGCTCTACTTTTTTTAAAATTAGTACGATCCCCCTAAAGTTTGTTGTCGTTGGACAAAAAACATCTTGCTTTTAGTGAGTGTTTTGCTAAGTTTATTTTAAAGAGCTTATAAGTTCATAGAGCTTATAAGATGTTTTTGGAGCTGATAAGTTCCTACATCTTATTTTAAAAATAAGTTTTTAAAGTGTTTGGATAAAATAAGACCATGTAGCTTATAAGATATTTTTGAAACTAATAAGCTGTAATTTTGTTTGGTAAAAATTAAAGCTTATAAGTTTTTTTTAAGTATAATGATGATTCAAAAAAATAAAATAAAATTAATTTCATATAAATAAATATTTTTTGTGATAGTAGAAATATAATCTTGAAAAAAATAAATATATTTATATTATTTTATCTTTTAGCATTAGACAACTTATAAACTGTTTGAAAAAAAAGTTGGGGGAATCTTATTTTTTTTTCGGAGCTTATAAGCTCTTGACAGCTTATTTTTGAAGCTTATAAGCTCTTTTACTAAAAAAATTTACCAAACACTTTTAAAGAGCTTATAAGCTCTCAAACAACTTATAAGATGTTTTTAAGAGCTTATAAGCTTAGCCAAACACTCTCTTAGTTGACGTTGGGTTTTTGCATGATTTATTTTAAACCAAAAAAAAAAATTAACGATCTTCCTAAATAAATTTTGATCAATTTTTCATGCTTTTTTTCATATATATATATATATATATACATATTTTTGGTTGGATCATGGTAACTTTTGAAGATATAAGATTTTTTGTAATTTTTCATTTTTCATACTTTTTAATATTATCCTATTTAAATATAATAATTAAAAATATCAATTAAATAACACCCCACCAAATAGTATGAAATTTTTTATCCTTTCCCATTTAGTGTAGAATCTTCTCCGTGCCACTTTTGAGTCAATTATACATACATATATATATATATACACATATAGATATATATGTATGTATGTGCGCGTGTGCGCGCGTGTTTACATACATATGTATGTGTATGGCCTTTAAAAAGATGAAGATAAGAATATATATAAAGACGGTCAAACCTGATAGCAATAGGAATCCTCACTCGAGCTCCAATGCTCCATGCTATATATTAGCACTAATGCACTATCGAGTCAAAAAAATTTACTTAGCATCGAATTTGATTTTTTTTTTTTTTTTTTTTGAGGCACAAGATTTAAAATTTTAATAAAAGTATAGAAAAAAAATCAATTTAGATAAACTCTTTGAGGGAAGGCGCACTAAATACTTTTGTCTTTTTAAGAAGCCTAACCAAACACTAGCTTCTTTCACCGAGTATTTTCTTTAAAGAAAATAAGTATTTTTTTTTTTTAAAAATTCCATCCAAAGGGTACAAACACGGATAAATACATTTTCGTCAAGGTGACTGACTAAATGTCATTTTGGCCATTCAAACGTACAATTACTTAGTATCATTTACCACCTCTGGCTTTAAAAATAAGCATTTTGTGGCTCAAACTATGAACATATAATTTTATTTTTGATTTTCTCCCTCTTGTCGATATATTCCGAAAATATTAAAATTAATTGTCAAGAAATTTTAAATAGTATGTGTATTTGATGATACAAAAGTAATTAATGAACTAAGCTTTGCTTACTAGAAAAAATGCATAATTAAAAAACTTATAATTAGCTAAATATTAAAAAAATTATTTAGTTAATTATTATTGTTATTTTTTTTTATCAATATGCTTCATATTTATTTTAAGAAATCAACTAAGAATTCTTCAATACCAGGATCAAAATTGAATAGCACTGATAATATAGTCACGCCCACCTGAAAAGATTTGCAAAATGGGCTCTGCATTAATTATTAAAGAAATGGGTTGTATACATTGTCATTGGGTTATTTTAAAAAGACCTGATGTTATAAACATGAAAATGAAGTTGGATAAGAATGTGAGGAACAAATCCGAGATCAGGG
>JAOWBU010000264.1:0-33650 GCA_026212405.1 Petrea volubilis
ATCCACACACATCCTCCACTGTCCATCCTTTTTTTTGACTAATAGAACAGGTGATGCAAATGGACTTTGGCTAGGCCTTATTATCCCAGCTTCTAACATTCCCTTTACTATAGCTTCTATTTCATTCTTTTGAATATGAGGATACCTGTATGGTGCTTGTTTCTTTGGGATGGATTGAGGAAGAAGTGTGATTTGGTGCTCTATCTCTCTTTTGGGTGGAAGTGAGTTTGGCTCTTCAAAAATGTCCTCATATTGTTGTAAGAGCTCCTGGAGTGGCTGGTCCTCTTGTGGGTTATGAACCTCTTCAGCTTGAACTGAGAAGAGTTGACCAAGTAGCCCATAACTCCCCCTTTTGAATAATTTCCCAAAACTCTTGGCTGATATCACCTTAAGCTCAGCCTTCTCACTAATGGCTTTCATTGCAATTCTTTTCCCTTGCCTTGATATAGTAACCCTCATCTTATCATAATCGAACTCAACTGGACTATTAGCTCTCAACCAGTCACCCCCCAATACCATATCACACCCTCCCAGCTTTATAATTCTAATAGAACCTGTAAACTGATTGCCATGTATACCCCAAGTGAAATTAGGACATATTTTCCTGCTGATTAATTTGCTCCCATTAGCTACACTAATTAGCATGGGGGTGGTGTATTCAAGCTGGCACCCCAACTGGTGAGCTGCTTCCTCATCCAAGAAACAGTGAGTGCTTCCACTGTCTATCAGGATTTGGATCTCCCTGCCAAAGGCTTGCCCCCTAATTCGTATAGTATTCATGCCTGTACTACCAGACATGGCATTTAAGGATACAGTCCCATCCTCAGCAATGGCTCCTTCCTCCTCCTGTTGTTCATTCTCATCTTGCTCAGCCTCATATGCCTGCTCCTCTTCCTCAGACATCATGAGGTAAATCTGCCTTTGTTTACATCTGTGCCCCGGGGTGAAAGTTTCATCACAGTTGTAACAAAGGTTCTTTTCTCTTCTTGCTCTCATTTCAGCTGCAGTGAGGAGTCTTCTAGGGGATTGATTGTGCTTAATTAAAGGTTTATAGGGAGGTTTAGGGGGGACTGAGAAGTTCTTGATCAGTGGGGCTTGTGGTCATTCTTGGGATAGGTTTATTATGCTGGATGGGTTTGTATAGTGCAGTGGCTCTTTTGATGATGGCATCCACCGTTGCTTCTTGCTTCTTAGCTAAGGAGACTGCCTGCTGAAACCCCACCGGTTTGATAGACATTACAACTCCCTTAATGTCCTCTCTCAAGCCACTAACAAAACTGGCCGTAAAGAATTCCTCAGGGAAGTCCTTGTTAAAAATTAACATTTGGGACTTAAGCTCCTCAAACTTTTCTAAGTATTGTGCCACTGTACCCATTTGTTGAAGCTTGTTAAATTCTCCTATTATACTTTTAGGATCCAAATCATCAAACCTCTCTAATACAGCCATGACAAATTCCTTCCAACAAGGCATATCCCTACATTCTAAATAACCCTGGAACCATAACTCAGCCTTTCCTTCTAAGTAGACTTATGCTAGTGTAACTTTCTGTTCTTCTGGTATACTAGCAAGTATTTGGAAGTATCTATTGCATCTCCTTATCCACCCTCTAGGATTTGCTCCATCAAACCTAGGGAATTCTATTTTTGGGATTGTAGACACACTACTAGTGGTAGCCATGACATCAGAATCATTACCTCCTTGTCTAGGAACGGATTGATGTGTAGAAGGGCTCTTGTCCACTGGAGCAGTCAAACCTTCACCCAATACTGATTTGTTTTTGTTATATTGGTGAAGTTGCTCAATGATACTCTGGAGTTGTTGCTGAATTCCAGCCTGGTTGCCTTACATCACTTTCACAGCTTCTTGAAGCTCAGTTTGGATTCCCACAATAGTGTCCATCTGTTCTTGGATGTGATGTGCGCTAGCTACCCGTATGGCTTTTTCTTAAGCCAGTAGGGCTTCCTGTCTCTTTTGAGCTTCCACTAGCTCCTTCATCCTAGTTGACTCAGCCATGATTTAAGTTCAAGAGCCGCCTAGAATCGTACGGCTCTGATACCAAATGTTGTGTTAAAGGTTAATTGATGTAAAATGGATATAGAAACTGAGGTTAGCACACAGAAATAAGGATGGGAAATGCAGAGAAAAAAGAGAGGGAGAGAAAATTAGAACTTGAAATATCTGATGATTCCTTTCATCACAAATGTCTCCTTAAATACAAGAGAAAGTCTGGAATAAAAGCTTGAATTAATGACAACGAATCCAAAATAAAAACAGAAATGGAAATGGCAGCTGCTGCTGGAAATGGCGCACGCCTCTTTTCTGACCAGTTGGTTAAGGCCGTTAGAACTAAACAAATCTCAGGCTTTGGATGCGGTTGTCCCTTGTGCGGTGAAGATGTTGTTACGTGGCGCGCTATCCTTCTGCCAGCGCATTAATGGAACGACGTCGTCCGGAGCTGGCCCTCTTTCAATTTTGCCCTTGATCCGACGGCTGTGATCATCCCTGAACATCTGAAACCAACGGCCCTTATTTAAACTGGGATTTGGCCTAATTATCATAACAAATTGCAAACTCAAATTCTGATCCACCCACCCACCCACCCTCTTCCCTTGGGAAGTAGATGAGCGATTCACATTGGGTACCCATGGAGTGGTAGATGGTGGGTCTTGGTCGAGATGTCCAATTCTATCAAGAAGGAAGTCCACCAGAACCTGCCTTGTTATATTGCTTTGGACAGGAATATAGGAATTGTTAAACTCTCCCATTGTGGCCCATTTGGTAAACCGACATGCCATAGGCATTATGATTGGAGAAAAAAAAACAAGAACTTGTCAAAATAGTTGATTTGTAAGCATGATGATCGAATGTGGTTGAAAATATTGAACTAGGGCGAGAGCATATTTCTCAATATCCATGCGACAGATACAATCATAGAATTGATCGCATTAGGTAAGACAACCAAATACAAGTACAATAGTTCTCTAGGGCTGGGCTTCGAGAAAGGCATTGTCACATTCCTTGCTAGATCGAAAATCATGCACATTTCTCAATTTTTTGAAGAAATGGAGGTTTCGATCGATATACTTCAACATAAACCAATTTAGCTACGCAATTCAACTACAGATCTTTTGGATTCGATCTACTGCATGTTCATGTCTTAAGGAAGTCACATTGAACATATAAAATCCCAGTGAGAGTTGGGGATTTGATCTTCATGTGGGAAGAGAACTGTTCTAAATTGATTGAGAGTGGATATCCTCTAGATCATGTTGTATGCAAAGGGTGCATCCACCAAAAGATAGCTCGCAAAGTGGGTCCTCTTGGTTGGATCCCTCCAAGGGAAGTTGGCAATTTGATCTGCCCAAATGGACTACTTCAACGCTTCCAAACCCTATAAGAGAAGTGTAAGCTATATTTCAGCTGACTACGATCTTTTTTGGACCAAAGCCACTGCATTTGCTATCTCTTCCACTTAGTCTACTAACAGCACCGCTTCCAATTATTGTACAACGCTTGTATGGTCAACAAATTGCATCAGGAATTTGTAAAGAAAAAAAAATGGAATAGTCCATCTTCAGTATACTTTTGTTATATCAATGCTAAAATAAGTGAACTAATTAATAACGTCAAAATACTTTAGCTAGGATTATTCAATCATGAGAAACAATTTATCTGTAGGGTTTACTTATCATACTAAAATACCTAGACCATACAATAACCGACCATGAAGGCAACGTTGTTTCTACAATCCTGACGATCGTAAAATACAAATAACATTTTTTTTTTTTTTTGGGATGGGATACAAAAAACATTATTGGATTATAGATTAGAATGCAACTTTTTTCAGCTCAAACAGGCAAGATTGAAGAAAGAAAAAACAAAATGAAAAAAGAAGACGACAAGATTCAAGAACTTGACTAGTTAACTATTTCGTTTACGTTACTCATTGCAGGAAGCCCTTGGGCCAAGAACCTATTAAACAGGATTATTTATTAACATTGAATACCCAGTATTCTATACCCGCTTGTACAGGAAGACTGACATGATATTAGCCAAAGCTGCCTCAACTTTTCGAACATACTTTGAACCTAAACTCGCACGTCGCTGTGTATTTATTATGTTCAATTACAACGTTGCATCTATCGTACCGATCCTTAAAAATCCAAAAAATTAAGAATAAGAAATAGAAATACGATTTTCATTGTGCCTTGCACCTCTCTTTATTAGAAGTCTCTTTCAAATCCAGGACAATTTAATCATCCATCGCATATTTATCACACAAAAATCACGAAAATTTGTGATTTAAGTCACGGGACTTCCTAAAAATGATGATTTTTCAACTCTCTCAATGCTGTCATAAGCTGTGTACTTTTGCGTTACTGCGTAGCTAAATCACACAAGTATTCCATATTTGTGCATAAAAGAGAACTGTTCCAGCAACACGGATAGACTGAAGCACAGAAGTTGATCCACACCCTGGAAATATCGGGCAAAATTCAAATTGTATACGCAAATGTTTTAAAAAATTATCTCCTCTTGTGTCTATAAATACCCCAAAAAAACCCAAAAAAAAAAAAAAAACCCCTTATCCCTCGAACTTTCATGTCTCACCTAAAGTATAAGATGCATTTGACTTAGAAACTATAACCTGTACACTATGGAAGACGTGAGATATGCATTTGCATAAATATGCTTTTCCTTCACAAGCACGTTCAGGCATGCACCGCGATTTCAAATGTCAACATCTCGGCAATATTAACCATTCAGAATCTTTGTTCTCTTGGTAATCAACAGAAATAAACCCAACCACCGAAACAGATTTTCTTCGCGCTAGCATGGCAAATCGACTTCTTCATCATGCACATAAGGATCCCTTTCCTGGAAGCTACCACCATCACTGACCTGAGTTGAATAAGAAATGAAAGATTTTAAGAGAACCAACTATTTAAAATACAACCAGAGAAAAAGGAAAAGGGTTCTTATCTATTCCTCCCATTTACCTCTTATAATTACAAAAATCTCCCATCTAAATTAGCTGTGTCTAGAAATCCGTACAAAAATTCTCTTACAGAAGCAGTTTGCTAACCAACCACTTTACTCGTTAAAGTTTCTGAAATACCTGTATACTTTTAAAAGGGTGCATGAGTAATATTCCTCTAGAAACTTATAATACATCTATAACTAGATGTGACCACTTAAAAAATTATGAAATGTCTAAAATGAAAATATCCTTTTCCCCCTGCTTATACGAGAAGTGTTTGTAACTTGAGAAATAAGCTCTTATAATAGTGTCATAATCTCAATTTCCACTGCTTTTATTGAACTTAAAGAGCTCAATCTTCTAATGACACTCACTCGTCGATGATCCATCCCAACATACTCCCCCAATTCTCTCCAGACTCCTCAGATCATTGACTCTCTTTTGTCTTCCACTTCTTTACTCCCTCTTGCTACCCAACCTCTCCTCCTGCCCCTCCTCACCCACTCTTCTCAATATCACTTCCTCACTCGCGCTTCCATTGTTCTCTCTATCCTATGGTGGCAATTTGGTTCCAAAACCTTGGGTCAAACACATCCCAATCAGTTCTGGGTTAGGTTTGTTTGAACCCAAGAACTTTTCGAACGAGTCACTGGATTGGGTTTGATTGGGTTGTGCCTAATCATGGGTTCTATGAGTTTGATTGAGTTTCCATCGGTCCAGCCCACGAAGAAAAATTTAATTCTATTTGAACTTTGATTTAGCAATGCCTCAATTTACACTTATATCCTCGTAATTAATTGTAAAAGTCATTATTATCCTCTGAGAATATGTAGCTACATTTAGCTTAACTGTACCTTGCATTATACTCACCAATATACCTTCAGTTAGTTTCATTATTATGAAAGTTTAGGATTATTGCTTTTTCATATTAATCGATATATTTATTTTAGTAAAGTAATACATACTATACCTTCTGGGGTCCTATCATGCCCTAGTATCCATGTGGCTAATCTAGTCAAGGAAACTTACTTATAAAAGAAAAAGAAAGGGAAAGAAAAATATCACTGCAACATAGATGTAAACGGAAGTACACAAAACAAGACCTTTCCATCAAACAAACTAATTCTATCAGACTAATTGGCAAGGTACATTCAATGTGTCAAAAGAATATGTTAGTGAAAAGATTTTTTAACATAAATCAACTATATACTTGGCAAGGTACATTCAATGTGTCAAAAGAAAATGTTAGTGAAAAGATTTTTTAACATAACTCAACTGTATAAATATGACTGGAATTGACAAGAAAAAATAAGAGGAGTCGGTAAAAAAAGGCAAAGAAACAGAGAGAGCAAGGAACACGTGACAAGGGACAGATGTTAGGTGGCAGGATAAGATTTATATTAGTCCTAATATTATGGATGCACAGGATGTGCTACCCATCAATCAACAAGAAGAACATGATCTTACTCATTAAATGGTTCTAAAATACTAAAATGGATAGCAACCAAATAAAAATATATATATATATATTTTTGTTTATGAGGTAACCCAATTAGAACCCACCATTAACCCATCATCAACCCATTTACCACCCAATAACAACATCAACCAAATGAGACCCAACCCAACCGACCCACTTTAAAATATAGACCTAACCCAACCCAACCCAAACCCATGTGGGTTGGGTTGGACCCATGGTTCCTAAACCATTTTGCCACCTCTAGCCGCAAACCCGATCCAACCCACCCATTTGCCACCACCACTCTACCCTCTGTTGTTCCTTCATCTCCTTAAACCTCATATTGACTGCATAATAAGAGAAGAAAAGTTGTGACCAAAAAGGCAAAAAAGAATTGAGAGGAAGAAATTAGACAAAAAGGAAAAAAGAAAGAAAAAATGACAGGAAAATAAGGGGATGTGGAAGTAAATTTAATTATTTTATGCATAAAACCAAATCTAAGTATATCTTGAAAGTTCTATTGTTATTATTTTATTCCTCCAGCACTAGGAAAAAGAAAAAAGAAAAGAAAACACTTCAACAAATACTTCTTTTTATCCCAAAAAAAAATTGAAAAAAATATTGAGTCTATATATACTGGGGATGCACCAGAAAGAGCCACCAGCAGCTAAATGTTTAGTACCTAAATTGATCAATTCTTTTTCCATTTCAGGTTCTTTTGAATTTCAAGTTACATATTCATGTAACAAATCATTACATTCAAACACCAAGTGTCAAATTTTACCATGAGTATTTTACTAAGCAAAATATAGGATTAGTTGGTCCAACGAAAAAATAATTACAAGATTTCTCTGTTGTTGGAGATATTAAATATTTGATGTCTCTCCTCTCTAGCAGCTTAAACTTCAAGATAAGGTAGTCATTCAACATGATATCATGGTATTAGAGCCACGCAAAACAGAGGGTCCCCTGTTCGAATCTCACCATCACCCATCTATGAAAAAGAGTTTCACATGCAAGGCTTTAAGCTTGCACATGCGGGGCATGTTGAAGATACTATATATTTGATGTCTCTCCTCTCTAACAACTTCAGCTATTAGATGAGGTGGACATTTAACTTGATATCATTTTCTATTCAACATTCTAATTGCGAGGGAAGTTTGGTAAATGGGGTAAACTAAGAGGTAAGGTTTTCATAATTAAGATAGGGTTGTATTTGTAAGCTATTTCAAAGGGGAGTCAATTCTAATAAACTCTAGTGAGAGGTAAATGTCAATAATGAATCCATGATGACACAGCGAACAAAAAATGGCCTTCCACATAAAGAATAAGGATAACGGGAAAGACAAACATATTAGATGGGGAGAAACTCATAAACAGGAAGTCTTGACTTCTAATTAGAATCCTATTGCTATTGAGTACAGACCATGATTCACTACCCATTATACTGATGTAACAATTACCCGCATAATCATAGAAATTACACAAAATTCCATACAACACAATTTTCATCCCATATCACTGTAGGAGAGACGAGACATGATACGCTAGCCGAAGTTTCAGACAAGTTCATTCAAAAATAAGTGATTGCACAACAATAAATATGCACAACCTTAGACAATAAAATTCTCAAATGCAATCTTTTCCATCGTTCAAGTTGAAGCGTATGTTATATTGAAGCATAATCTACATGACAAGGATACAACAAAAAGAGTCAGTAGACTTACCATTTTTCCATGCTAGACATAGAAAAGCTCCCGGAGTAGAACGAGAAGTTCAAGTGATATGCTTGATCAAGCTCAAGGAAACGAACATTTGAGAGGATCCAGCGGTCAGCCAATACAGGCAAGAGTAACAGGGCCTGGATGCTAGAGCTGCCTTCAGTTCTTCAGAATGAATTCCCGATAAAAATATGTGATGCAAGTGAGATTGCACTCTTGAACCAAAACATTAAACAAGTATAGAATAATTGTTTATAGGATCAGAAGGGAGATTGGCACAACGGACAAGTCGATTTGTGAGAAGTTGAAAACCACTTATACAGACAGGCTGAATGAAATTTATGCTTGCATGTCTTGCAAGCCAAACGTGGCAGGCTATGGTTGACAGTGTGGATGACACTATAACATATGGGACACTCCTCAACTCCTTCAAATTCCTTGTCAAAGTTGCTTTTCCATATTCTTATTGCTTCAGCCAAGGCACCATTCTGGGCATTCAAACGCGCACACAGTATTTAGTTTTGACATTAAAGTCTTTCAAAATCAAAGCAGGCCATACATTTGTAAATTGTGAGGTTTTGAGGTCCATAACGGATCAATGCTAGGAGTTTTCAGTAAAGACATCCTCTTATACATGATCAACAATGAAATGATGCATCTATATGATTGATGCAAGAAATATACATCAATAAGCATCAGAGTGAACAAGTGATGTAACTCTGAAACAAAAAAGTTGGTAAGGGCATAAATCCTTATCATTCATAGCAGGAAAAAGGGAAGTTCACATAAAAATGATATGTGCAATGGGAGTCTGTAAAAAGATACCTGATTACGAACAAATGACATTAATGACATCAACCATTTTCTTCGTTTCACCTCACTAATGCCAAGGCTCCTGGTACAATCTACATCGACAGCCCTTAGAGGATAAGAAGGAGGAAGGCGAATTACTAGATCCATTCCCGTTTCATCCTTCGTATAGGTGGCCACAACCTCATTAGCTGATTTACTCACACTGACAGAGAAATTATCATCAGCAAAACTAGCTTTCTTGATCTGCATTGACAAATGGAAATTCTCCAGTTATATGCAGTTAAAAAACCAAGCGCAAAATAGATTCAAGGGAGCTGATTGTACAGAGCAGGGAAGATAATCACAGATTCAAGCCTAATATCTGTAAATCTAAACTGGAATTTGGTCATTGTTAGGTGCTTAAAATCTTTCATATTATCAAATATATAAATAAATGTGAGAAATCAAATTAACCCTATTGGCGTACTATTGAATTGTTGATCCTAGATTTCTACATTGGGAGGGGCAACGGCAATTAGAGGTAGAGATCAGAGAACCATCGCATCCATATATGTTTGGAAAGTAAATTTGAGAAGTACACAAGCAACTGAATTCAAATTAAAATTGGAAGTAAAGCTGGGAAAGAAAATTGAGATTACTTAGACACAGCACATGATCTCTCCCTTTTTCTATGAGTTTTAGACCAACATAGATACCCTGCAACTTTGCTATCACAATACTTGAAATTAAGTTGTCTCCATTAGTCCATCTTAAAAGTACATAGTAAATAAGATTGCAAGTAAAGGAAAACTGAAGGACTCATCAAAACAACTGAAATTAACAACACTTTATCGTATAATTGTACAGGGAGCTGACCACACACATGGACATTGTTCTCCTACTTGGTTATTACATGCTGTTTCATAGTTAAACCACAAACAACAAACCAATTGTTCAAACTCCAGTTCGCACTTAAAACTAGCCCATCACTTTCGCAAAGGCTGCATAAGGCAGCTCATTGGCGATGCACCTTACCTAAATGCTTATGCACATTCCTTTAATCATCCTCACTAGTTTTCACAACATGCACATATCAGTACTATTAATTGGATTAAAGTTACAAAGACAATGAAATTCACAGAAACTCAGCCCATATCCAAGCACCATTTTATATGAGAGAAATAATGAAGAGATTAAGAACCAACCCAAAAAAAAAAGAAAATGAAAAAATAAATGGAACTTTTGGAATTACATCATGCACACCTGAGATAGTTCATTTGATATCAATGTCGGGCTACACCATGCTTTAGTGAAAGATTCGATTGCAGATGAAGCTGATCGATCCCGTATATCACCAAACCACCCTCGAACATACGCTGGAAGATTATAAAGCATCAAACCAAAAACTGCACCGGCAAGTGAAGCCATTTTCTCGGACCCAATAGGCCAAAGAGATTCTATGGAAAACAACAGTGAACTGGTATTGATAGCCTGCTTTGCAGCATTTGCTGCTGCTGATACTGCAGAAGGAAGTTCCACATCTTTCTTTCTAGAGCTGGTGCCCATGTATAGCTCCAAGGGAATGCTTTGGAAAAGACAATCCAGTATTACTGAGTTGGTGGAATCTTGCACATACTGGATCATTCTCTCCCTTGCTGGGGACGATGAAGGCAAGGATGCTATATGCGACAGCAGCAAACTCCAAGCAACTAATACATTCACCTATGAATTTAACATAGCATAAGGGCGTAATCATCATAACGAATGAGGTTCTATTGTTTATAATCTAACTTAATGAACATGTAGGGATTCGACATAAAGAGTAACTGAATAATCGGAACCACAAGAAAACATGTCATCAGATGTTATTGCCTATCCAAGATATCACTTACCTGTTCATGTGCTTCCAGATCCACTTCAAGCACCTCGTGAGGTAACTTTTCCAGTTTGTAGGAAATTTCTTCCCGCACATGAATATTTTCTGCTGATGACGCATCAAGAGAATCCTCATTATTTGAAGTACCATCACTTGACACCTTCTCAGTGTCGCATGTGAAAGCGAGTTGTGCCACAGGTTCAGTTGATAGAAGAACGAAAGCTGCAAACTGCAGAGGTGGAAGCGGTTTGCATGAAAATACTAGAGCATAAAGAGAGGTGATTGCCCCTTTACTTAGCCCCCACATCTCAATTGATTTCATTGCTTTGTCTCTTGCATGTGAACTAGACTGTACAACGCATTTAGCAACCAACTCCCAAAACTGACAATGATCAAGCCGAGACGATGCAACAATAGATGAAGCCCCTTGGCAACATGAATTTGCTACTGCCTCCGCAACAGCAGTGCAGAAAAACAAACGGAGAATACCTTCGAAGATTCGATCTGTTATGAACTCCCACTTCTCATTCCCGAAAGGATTTACATTTTCAGTATGTTCCTTGTTTAGAAATCCTACGAGGGAACAAAACAGAGAGAAGCCAACAAGTGCATTTCTTGCAAGTTCTATAGGAAAACGATCACTAATTATAGCAATACTGCGAAGCTTATTTAATGAAGCATTTAAATCATTAGTCCCATTCGTCAAAGTGTCGTTGACATTTTCAACAACTTCTTCCATCATAACAACTGCTGCTTCAATCCAAAATCTTTGCCGATGCAATACAAATTTCCAATCATCTTCATCAAAATCTTCCCAGCAATAAGCAACTGAAATTACCATTAATTCTGACAATAGCTTCTGCACCAATGGTAGCTTATTTACTACAGCTGATGCAGCTTGCCTCTGCTTCTGAAATAACTCGTACAGAACAGCTTTCTCAGTAGGGGAGACATATCTCTCTGGCCTCACCTCTCGCATCATTTCTGTTACTTTAATAGGGAAACAGGATATAACCAACTGAAGCCAGTCCTCCATATCTGCAACAGGTCAGGTTCTAGTTGTCAAAGCAGAAATAGAAAATCGTTGCAATTACAGTAATAACAAAGATGATTGGAATAACAACTATAATTGCTCTTTCCTAGCATATACATAATCAAATAGGTTTTTCTGTTAAATATTCAAAACAAAGGGAAAAATTCCAAGCCTCAAGACAACATGAGGTGGACTTGTATGTTCACAACCCTCTCACTACCACATCACTTCTTTTAATTTGTAAGCATAATTTGTTAATGTGTGTTACATCAAAAAAACATGAACTACCTTCTCCAGTTTGCCATGTGTTTAATGGGGGGAAAGATACAGTCCTCTTGACCCAGTTTACCGTTATATCATGCAATTCGCTTTGGCTATGAGGATCACATTGATCATTCGTACGATCTTCAAATCCAGCGCTCAAGGGTTCAACGAGCACATTCATAATAGATGGAAGAACCCTCAAACAATTGAAGTTTGCAGTATCACCAATATACAGTTTATCTAGTAGTACTTTAAAGAGTGATACAGCTTTTTCATTTCCCCACACATTATCTTGAAAAGAAAAAGAGAGCAAAGAAAGAAAAGCTCTCAAAAAGGGTTCTTCAACAGCATCTAAGTCGTCAACTGAAACACGCCATAAGAGATTTAATCCACCACCAGCTCCGTGGACAAGAGCACCATCAAGCAAAATGTTCAGTATCGAATCTGAAAAACCACTGTCTTCATTCTTTAAATAGTCTATAAAAGTAGGTAAGAAAGAGTGCAAAACACTGCCGCCAAGCCATTTCCATGTGCATAAAATTTCAGCTGCAAGCCAAGGCCGAGAATAATGAGATTGATTGATTGCCAAATCTGTATCACGATCTGTAATTGAAGGTGATGCTTCAGAAATAACACCAGCAACAACTCGATGAAATCCAATTTTAGATATTAGTTTGTCAACCAAAGCAACAAACTTTGTATTTTGGGGTGCCTACAGAACAAATCAGTGATTGTTAGATTCACCTTTTGTAAACCTTAACACATACTGGATTATAATTCACCATCCTGGAAAAATGCCCAAAGATATATAATATAAAACAACGGGAATTTCATGAACAGAAAGGATAAGTTCAATTATATATAACTGACAAAAGTACAGCTACTTCTGTGAATGTGAAGACCGAGTAAGTAGAAGTTGGGGTAGCAATGTCAGCACAATTCTTTTTTTTTTTTCGTTTTGCGGGGATGGTGGGGGGAAGAAGAAAAAAAAGTACATGCAGAACTCACATGTATGGAAAGATTTGTAGTTTTCAATCTGGGTCCTGTCTTATCAGGAATGATCCACAAGGGCCACAAGTCATTCTTGCTCAAGAACTGCTCCAACAACTGTTGTTCCTCAACTTGGTCTTGACAAAAACATTCAAAAATATCAAGTGCCCATTGGCAGCAGCAAGATATGAAATTATATGAATCAAATTTATTATCTGCAAATGTAATGCATTTTATTGACTGAATCAGGGAGGTTCCCAAGCTCTTCCTGCTATTTACGCCAAAAAGTTTTAAGATCTGGTCACAGATTTTGCAGCGAAAATTATGGACAGCCTCACAAAAAGCCAACCTGGCCTCAATTTTACCCATACGCTCTTCATCAAGCTTGTCCTCTGAAACATTTATCCAGCTAAATTCCCAGTCAATTACAAAGATTGCTGCTAATAGGCCTTGAACTAGTTCACTTTCAGCCTCAATAGCACTCAGACAAAAGAAACTACCATTGAGAATATCCAAAGCAAAATGAGCCATCTCCA
Source organism: Petrea volubilis (assembly GCA_026212405.1). NCBI lineage: Eukaryota > Viridiplantae > Streptophyta > Magnoliopsida > Lamiales > Verbenaceae > Petrea > Petrea volubilis. The sequence goes on from JAOWBU010000264.1 coordinate 13,654, forward strand.
GAAGGTTATCAAAAGATTCCAATCTCCACCCAGAATAACGGGTCCTACTAAACATGGAACTTGCATCTTGAACCCAGGCAAAAGTAGAATCAATCATGAAAGTGATTAGCCTCCTAAGAACTTCTTCAAATATCAGAATTAATGTGCTCTGTGATAGGAAGGAAATGTTATCCTCTTCAGAACCTCCACCAAGGACCCCACTGCCACACAAGAGAAAGAGCATATGAAACAAGATAAGTCTAATTACAGTCAGTAGGTACCCACAGCAAAGCACACGAAAAATCAAGTCTTCACTGGCAAGAAATGTAGGAAGAGGTACAGAATAATTGTGATCTCAAATAAGGTAAATATCTCGACAAGTCTTGGTCAATAACAACTAGATTAAAGAAAAATGGTGCAACTCATTCTGTTGCTTTGTAGAGAGGAAGTAACCAGTAATTATAAGTGAAATGTTTGATCAAGTGAACCAGCTACTCGTGAGAACCCACAATGCAAAGATATTGAAAAGGAAGACGAGAAACCAGCCAAAATATAAATAAATAAATAAATAAAGGAGAACAAAGCAAACACAAAAAGAAAAGAAAAAGAATCATTTCCACAAGAGACCCAAATATGAAGACTATCTAGTAACATGGGGCGGAACAACAGAGCCATAAATGTAAAGTTTCCTGATTGAATAACATATAATGAGCATCCAGTCCTGATAGAATGCATAGATGACCCTAAAGCATCAAAAAAAATTATAGATACAAGGAACAGAAAAGTAGTCATTGTCAAAAAAGAATCCACATCCTTCATCCTTCGTTTTGCCTCACAATCTAATTTGATGGAGGATATAGGTGGAGGAAACAACTGCCAAAATCTTGTGCAACCAAAATATTTCAGAGCCAAAAAATCCTATTGAAAGCTTCCAAAATGTGTTCTGTACTTCGGAAGTTTGAAATGGACTACTTCACTTACACTGCTACACACAAGTTCAAGAATAAGAGATTTACAATCATGTAACTATAGAAATGGGTTCTGGTGAAACTATAGAATTGGGTTCTGGGGAAAGTATGTGCAGCATGAGTGAGCGTGGAAGTCAACTGAGCTGTCATCAAGCTTGCTAGTACGACATTAATGGAAGCTTAACTTCCCCCAAAGTCGCCTGTAAATTTAAAGTAAGAATTACTGGGAAAAAAAAAATAAACATCCTTTACACCTTCACAACAACTGCATATATGTTTGCTTCTTTTTCCACCTTTACAAGTAACTGCATTCAGCCTTGGTACTATTCTTTATAACACATGTACTGTAATTTTATGATTGTCAATAGAAAGAGTACATGCAACAGGCACATTTCCCCCACCCCCCCCCCCCCGCCCCCCGCGGCAATCGACCTTGAAGAAATAGAAATGTTAACACCTTAAAAGGCTGAGGTACAAATAATGAGACCACAGATTAGATAAAATGTACAAGTATGCCAGAGATACTTGAATCCACGTACCATAAAAATTGAGCAACAGAATTTCCAAATGGAGGAAAAGATTGCATCAGATGGACAGCAGCAAAATCTAGAAGCTCATGATGCCAGTTGTATTCACACAAGTGAGATCGCTGAACACCCTTCATAGTTCTCTCCCTGACCTTTTCCATCAGAGTAGCCAACACAGACACATGGTTTCTATCCATGGTCCCAGGATCTTTGTCTCGACCAATTAAATATGTAATAATCGCATTCCACTGCTCTGAGAAGTACTCGTCATCGAGTAAGGCAAGCAAGAGATCCAATCTAACAGCAGTAGAAGCACTAATATTTTTCAGACACCAAGGGATAATTAATTCATTGTAAGAATGCAAAAACTCTTCTGTGGAGAAAAGCTCTTGAGTTATCTTGCGAGGTCCAAATACGGAAACAGCAACAACAATAAGCCTAACTGCATCTAGCGAGTCCTGTTTAAACAAAATCAGTACAAGGATATAATGAGTATTAAGAAAGATATTAGGGCTATAATGGGGTTTTCTCCACATACACAATTGATGAAACATATTCCATCCAGTTCAGTCTAGCATTTCATTTTCGTACTCCAACTAATGAGCCCAAAAGCTAAGATAGCTCAGAAAATGAAGAAAAATGTTATGCTATCTCTAGTATGTCGAGAAATATGATCCAAGTAAATGTAACATAAACCACACTTCTATTATGCAACATGGGTAGCCCGTCAAGTGTCAAGTGCAAATACAGAAAAGACTAAACAGGTTCATATTGATCCCTATGTCTAAGGACAACAGAAGTACTGATCTCTTCATTCAAAGTGTCTATCTTTTCAAGACAAAGATTAGGCCTCCAAATAAAATATGCTTCTCAACTATTCTGATTTCTGATTGAATTTAAGCTGTAGGCTATGTGAAGCAATAAAGACCAACTTATGGAGCTCTCCATAAGCATGTTTTTCTGATACTCTAAATAAATTTTCAACATTGATCCAAGATGCATATCAAAAGCTCCACTGTCCCTGCCCATTCTGCCCTCTCTGTGTTGGAAACCCCACATGAATATCTTGTCTCAATAAGAAACAAGTTGATGGGTCGAATTTTGAAATAAATAACCTAAGTGTTTTCACTAATTCCCAAAGGTACCACTTAAGATGGTTTCATAATTAGAAAGGCAAGCAAAATCACACAGAAAAGAAGAAATATCCACAACATCTACTACTAACACAGCGAGATTAAATAGAGCAGCCTTGTGTTACTTACAAGTGTCCCGATTAATGGGAAAGACTTTTTCAATGTTGGGCCGACCAAGTCAAGCAATGGCCACGTTTCTCCTCTCTGCACGGCGTGTTCATCCAGTACTAGAATAAATTTAACCACCCATTGCACATTTTGAGAAGAGTAGTCTTTTTGCTGAAATATATCCAGACAATCAGCTTGAAATTTAGAAGAGAAAGGAAAGAGCAGATCATGTTCCAGGCAATGAATTCGAGAAAGTATCTTCACAATGCATTTCCCAAGACTTTCCTCATAATTCATTGAATGCTTACTGTTCATTGCTTCCCTTGGTTCCTTATGAATAGGTTGGATGTTATTCCTTGATTGACGTAGAACATGCAGTGAAACGGCTAAGTCCTGATTTTTTGAACTGGCAACCAATAGATATTCATGCCATAGAAGCCCTAACAGTATCTCATCAACAAAGACACGCCGAAAATGATTAATGGCATCTTCTCCATCACAATATCTGATTAACGAGACAACATAAGTAGGTATTAGCTCTTCAGAGAATAAAATAAGAAAAAGAAAATCCCAAACCAGCATGCATATGGTCATGAAGGGCATATAACTGCCATATATCAATGCACTCATACCTCGAAGCATTTCTCAAGGCCCAAACAAAACATTCTTCCACCGCAAGGAAAAATGCAAGCCAATCAGCATTCGATGAATGAGACATTTTTTTTCTCCCTTCCCAGACGCTTCGGAAAAATTCAAGAAAAAATTTCTCCCCTGTGATTGCTTTTGAAGGTACTGTTTCTAAAAAAAGAACCAAAGCTGGGTAAGACACTTGCTCAGATCCAAAACACCCATTCCTAAGAAAATTCCATAACCGGCTTAAAATAGTTTTGTGGACATTCACAGTAGTCCAACTGTTAGGAAAGCTTTTAGTTAAAAGCAACAAGGTGTCCCACATTGATGCATGGCAAGCTGGATCCTTTTCCTGGAAACAAGCAAGTATCGTTCCAGCAAGCACTTTTATATCTCCCTCAGTGATAGCATGAGGAATGTTTTTTATACAACTTCCCACCACTGTGTAGGCAGCTGATCGGATAGTGGGGCTTTGAGACTTGAGAAATTCCAGAAAATATTTATGAGTAGAGAATAACTTTTCAGCAGTAGAAACAGCAATAGTCCTAGCTTTTACAGCATGCTTGGATTCACCAGCACTGTTCTCAGGACCAGCCCTTCCAGAGTGCCCGGCAAGGAAAACATCAAGAAGTGCTGCTAACGCCAGCAATGATGAAGAAATTACCTGTCATCCAATCAGGCTTTGTAAAATGTCGCTTGATGTAAGAAGAACAGCAGAGTAAGGAAATGGTAAGACAACAGGTATGAACAAATAAATTGCATACACAATAATCAAATTGCAGCCGGAGGGGTGACAGATCATAAGTAATTATTTCTTCAGTATTACAAGGCTTTTTTAAGATTGTTAAACTGGGGTGAAAATGCGTTCATGATTAAATTAACATCTAAAAAGGGTGAAAGAATGAAGATAAATGTGATGATTTGGCTGATCATCTCTTGATGATTTAATGATCAAGCAAACTATAGTGCTTGGGCATCAGATGTACCACTGCAAAAGGTGACCTACCTCGTGCTTGTAAATCACAAATGAAAAGGCAAGAACCAGCAGTTAAAACAAACATACTAGAATTTCAGCACAAAGTACAAGAGGTGAACTTTTGCCCATCAGAAACACTTCAAGTAGATTAACAAGAAAATAAAGATCAGAAACATATCCACCCACCGACCACAATGGAAGCCATCAACGCACACACACAGTTTTGGTTCTGCAGTTCATAGTTGTTAAAAGCGCAAAGCGCACTATAGCGCAAAGGCCTCCTGGGGCTATAGCGCGAAGCGCGCGCTTTTATCAAATAAGGTGCACTGTATGAAAATATATTTGTATTTTTCATAATATAGCAAAATATGAACAGATTCAAGAGTATTTATAAATTTAAACAATTCTAAAGCATGTAAAAGACTAGAAATTAAAGATAACAAGGGAGATAGAAGATAACTTAGTTTATTCAAGTAACATTAACAGATTCTAGGATATTTCAGCAAGTTTGAAAGCATAGTTTCAGAGAATGTATAGAGTAGAGGGCAGATATTTTTTTTCTCTCTGTTTTGTGGTTACGTTCTGTCCTCTCTTTTGAAAAACCCTAGCCCTATAGGACTCTTTTCTGACTGGTCTTTTAAAAAACCCTAGCCAATTGCATATGGGACTCTTTTCTGTTGTCCCTTTTTGGAAAAACCTAGCCCACTACACATAGCGCTCAGAGCACTCGCTTTGAGCTTCTGAGCTATAGCGCAGAAAGCGCCCTAAGCGCGCGCTTTCCTAATTTTCAAATTCACATGGTTTTGTTTGGCAATGATAATAAAAGGGATCATTATATAATACTGCATGAGGGTTGGTCTAAATACATACAAATCCCTTCTTGTTTCAAAACTTTCATCCACCTCCCCTGCCATTTATCAATGTGCAAATTATAGCCCTTGCAGTTAGTCTCTCTAATTTAAATAACCAACCTGCACCAAAAACTGTAAGGAAATTGCGATTTTTCCCCTAGCCACATTGTTTAGTCATTAGTGAAATTGCAAGATTTGGACATCCTGAAGTTTGCTCAAGTGGACACAAATCGCCTGTTATTAGTCCAATTAATACAAATTTCTTATGAGAATTAATATTCTTAATCTATCACAAAAAAATAGAAAGAAAAAAATTCTAGAAGTATGAATGTGCGGATACAGACCAAACAGGCAAACACCATAGTTTGGCATGAGATCAGCTGAAGCAGAAATAACATTTCGAGAACAGGTTACTTTTCTATTTCCTCTCAGCAATGGATGGGAGGTCACACAATGTCAAATATGTTATGAGAACTGAGTTTGTGCTTGCTAACAACAAAATAAATTATATTCTTATCACTACCTGTTGGTACATCTCCTCCAATTCATCAGAAGCAGTTGCTTTATCAGACAAACTCTGTGGGGTAAGCTTCAGATTCTCTTCTATATAGGTGAATATGTCAGTTGAGTACAACATCAATGCATCTACTCTTCTGTCTTGGGCCTGAAAGGCAGTCTGTGACATTATTTTGGGGACAAAATCAGAAAGTTCTTCATCTACTTCATTCAATCAACACACAATACGAAAAATTAGCACTGACAAGCATCAAACATAACCACCATGGATGACACACATTGTCAAATTAATGGGATCATAATCTCATCCTCTTTGAGCAACAATAGGGAACCACGGTGCGTGATGCTTTCCAAACAAGGATAAATTATGGGGGACAACGGCAACCAAATTAATTCTAGAAAACAAGGGCTAGAGGCCCAACTCAAGTACTTGATTGGAACTGCTAATATAATTAATAATTTGGATTATTTTTGGATAGTTCTTGCAACTGACCTGGAACTACAACCTCAGTTTTCATTATTCAGTTTAAATATTTGGTTCTTTCAGTATTTCCATGTACTCTCTCAACAGTTATATTTCCGTAGGTTTCGAAAAGCTACATTAGTAGACATTTGGAAGTCTGGTTATCAAGGATATGATTGTTGAGAAAGATGCACAATAAAAGCTTCACGTCAAAGACACCCAGTTACTTGGGCAACAGGACGCTTCTCACATTAATCAATGATTGTTTAGATATGTAACGTTGAGCTCTTTTAAAGTATTAACTATCATAAGCACCTCTGTCCTAGGAGGTTGAACGCATTATGAGCTCCCATATGATATCAAGATCCAAGATGTGATTGCCTTAGTTCCATCTAATCCATTTCAAACCATTCTTCATTCATTCCCATCTTTGTGGGAGAAAATCAAGACTAGAAAAGGAAAAAATGATTATACCCCTGGAAGTCATCAAACAAACCTGTCATAAATACTAAATAGTATCAGTTTTTACAGTTTAGGATCCACCTGATGAAAATTCTAGTGTTTTTCTCCCAAACCATTCCCCAAAGTCTTAGGTTAAGTTAGATGGATTCAGAAAGACCCACGCAATTTGACTGCAAGCCAAACAGCTTCACTACTAAGCTTCAATATGTGAGAATTCATGGTACATGCATTAAGCTGCATATAGGATTTAACTTCCCTATTTAATGATGCTAAGAAAAATTTCTAGCACACAGCTTAAATTGTATTTTGCTTCTCAGAGCTGGTGGCCTTGGGTATTTTATCTGAGTGATGATATACTTCTTTCCTCTCCATTTAGTCTCTTCTCCACTTTAATGGCCTGAGCTGTTGAGTGGGATTTCAGATTTTCAGCTCAATCAATTGTGTTAGTTCACAGTACGCATATATGCTAATTTTTCATAAACATCCAAATTCTACTGCCACAACTGAAGAAGTATGACAAATTAACTAGCTATAATGACTCTTAATCCATTGCTGTGCTTTCTAGGATTGCTTGCAAATCTATAGTTCTTTGATTACTGTGTTTAGATGTTCACCATCCTCACATTTACAAGACAGTGCAATACACCAAAATTGCCATCTTCTGAAAGATATATTAGTAATGTCGGCGACAAATGCCAAATGCGTATAGGTGCACAAAGACTAAGTAGGTGCTAAAAAGATACTTAACGAACCTGAAATGACCGTTTAGCAGCTTGAGAAACTTCATATACTAAATCAAATTGAGAAAACCACCAGGGTCCCATCAGAGGCTTTAGATGTGGAGCCAAGTCTCTCCTGAAGATGGCAGCAGAAAAAGATGGACATAGTATTCTCACTGAAAATTATGCTGCAAAGCTGCTAACTTGCATAAAGGTTTTTCTTACCAAAAACATAACAGTACTAACTTTCTGACAAAATTAATCATTGAAGGTTTGACCAAAACACTCAGTATCTGAAAGAGGGAAGTGTGCACTCACGCACACACAAATACATATATTAATGATCCTCGTATCTTTTCCTCCAGAAAATATTTGAAAGATAAAAGTAAACCAATGGGATCCAATCAAAAGACAACCCATATCCAGCACACATGCCAGACTTCCTATTCTTCTGTAATAATCTAGCTAAAGCAAAAATAACGAGATAGAAAGGAGTGATTGGACATTATTCAATCTGTTAAAAAACTAATATTTGTTAAAAATAATAGCATCTAGCCTATGTGCCATTGCATAAGGCAAGTCAGAAGAACTTGTCATGGAGATTGGCATATCAGGAACTCCTCAACATTGTATGCTATGAGTATAAAAGAAATTGAGCAGCATGTAATTCTATGCTATTCAGGGCACACAGGGAGCTAGTCCCTTTAAACATATCCCACATCAGGGCTCTTAAGGAGGAGACAGGGGCTAAAGAAGATCGATCTAAATAAAATTAGAGGAACACGAACCCGACAGCACTGACAAGATTAGTCATGGTTTCGTGAGTTGCTCGTCGAACTTCTCTGTTGTAGTCCAGCAGCAGCTTCTTGTACTCAAATGCCTATGCCCAGAAAGGAAAATGAATTGCAGAAAACATAGAAGCAAGGTAAGGATTATAGAATAGAAAACTCTGATCCTCAGTAAGGGGAATCAATAAAAATGTTCCTACAGTTAGACGATGACCCATGCTACATGTAGTATAGTCTATCAATCAAGAGGTAAAGATAATGGACATAAGCATACCCATTGAGGAATAATCGTAACTAGTTCCTTCGCAGTTTTCTGTTTGATAAGTTCGGAAAGTGATGCCAAAGCTTTTAGCTGTGAAACAAGCAAATGTCAACAAGCTAGTCAAAAATGTAGTGAAAGCTGTTTCTCATAACCACAACAATTTACATCAAACTAAAGTACCGCATTCTGGATAATTTCGCAACCAATAGTGAATCCCTTCATCTCACCTCATCTTCACACAACGACATTATCTTAAATAGACATGGACATGCTAGATTAGTCAAAACAAGAAACCACTACAACATGAGTTGAACTTTTACGAGAGAATGGCTAACAGTTTTGTATGCAGAAACTTAGTCGTCAAGCTGTAACCAATTTTTCATCCATGTAAAAACCGCCAAACAATACTATAATGTTTCTCAAGCCGCAAGGCTTCTGAATGAACTTCTAAAGTTCAGCCAAAGATACAAATAGCACACATAACATGCTTCATTGGGTGCACCACCCAAACGACCACGGTACACAAATTCAAAAATTGAAATTCAATATCAAGCCCAAATGCAAGTGGGGTTAGAATTTACCTTGGTGATGGGATCTTTGCGTGAGAGCCGCTTCAAGTGCTGCGCCACTTCAGCCATCAATATCCTGTTTTACCAAAATCACCCAAAAATAAAGATTATCGCAATTTAAACTTCATAAAGGAAATAACTTTCCCCACAAAATCTTCATCCTCTAAGCATGTCATATTGAATTAAAACTAACCAAAAGAGGAGGGGCATCAGACATTGATGCAAGTGAAGAGTCCACGCGTGAACTTCCTATATATCCTCCAAAACCCACCGCTGTAGCGCCCGATGGCAATAGTGAAGCAGCCATGCTGCAATTTTTTCATCGTTTTGTTTTATTTTATTTATTTCAAATTTCTATGCATATAATTGATTGAATCAAAACATTCAGAACTGATAATTAGAATTGAAAAAGGAAAAACAAGAAAGCAAAAAAGCTGCCGAACCTGCTGCTGGAAGGGGCGGGACTTGGTTCTCGAAGCTTCTCCTCTTGCTTTCCCCATTATTCTTCTCCTCAAATTAATCGACTCAAAAAACTAGCCTGATTCAATACAGTCGACCCCGATTTTTTGCAGATTATTAGAGAAATTTAAGCTGAGAAATCAGCTGATGGGGTTTCCCGGTGCTTGAAACATCGGAACAGAGGGCTAAGCAGGCCTTATTTATCTATAGCTGCCTTTGAAATTGACAAGTTTGCCCTTTCTGTAGTCCTCATTCCTTTGCGGGAGGGTCAGGATGTTTCAAACTTGCCAAAAAAAAACAACAAAAACTTTTACCCCGGTTTGGTTTAAAGATTTACACAGGATAAATAGGATGAAAAAATTTTTCTATACTTTAAATATAATATTTTATATTTTTATTTTTAATCTTTTATATTTTCTTATTAGTTTTTTTCATCAAAATTCTTCTTCCAAATATAGTATTAAAAAAATATTGATAAGTTTTATAAGTTATTAAAAATATAGAACTGTGAATATAAATCACAATTATTTTACTCTCTTTATCTATTTTCTTCAAAATATTGATTTTTTTGCGTAACTATTTATATCAAATCAAGGTTACTTTACTCTCTTTATCTATTTTCTTCAAAGGGCAAATTACTGTCTACACATATAGAGGTAAGGTATAATTACAAATTAATCTTTTTAATTTTAAAATTATAAATAGCCCTTAAAATTTTGAACCTTATTGTAGACCATAATGGAGATAAACAAAAGATAACTTTCATGCAGCCATAGTAGTCAACTCAACCACTAAAAGATACATCTTGTTGAGCATTATAAAATCCCTCAATCAATTTTTTTTATTCTACTAATCTTCACGAAGTAGTTTCATTTTATGCCATAAGAAGCACCATCAAGCATCACCCTCTATAATTCGATACCATCACTACGTTTTTGTTGAAATTAAATTCATATATATCTTATATATTTTGTACTTGTCAAAACCAAGTGAATCACATATCAAAACTCAGCCAAAAATAATAGAAATACAACTCACAATTATGCCATGCCTTAATAAAGAATAAATTTTGTTAAGTTGATACATACTTTGGGAGAAATTTGTAATTTTAAAAACTATATAAACTAATTTGTGATTATGCTATAAACTCAGGGAGTGTAGGCGTAATTTTGCCTATATATATTATATTTTGTCAAAGAACAATTTATAAGAAGAGGTAATCAATACTTAAATAAAACAAAAAATGATGACAGTGAAATTATTAGTTCTTATTTTGCTCTTGCTATTCTAGGTAGGTATGTTGTTTTCATATTGTTGTGTTCCATAATCTCTATATATTAGAGATAAGTCTTTTTTTTTTCTCAACAATACACAAAAACTTTCACTCATTTCCTGCTTTTATGACATCCTATTAGTGTAGTTTAGGAGTGAAAAAAAAAATTAAAAGAAAATATCAAACCTAATTCTCTTTAGTACCCATTATTGTTTGCTTTTAATGTATGTAGGTAGTTTTATTTTGCCCTGTACCTGTATGTTTCAGAGCAAATGCTAACTAACATGAATAAACGACTTATTTTGTTCCTTGTATAATGGAATATTCTCCTAGATGTCATTAGAGTCGGAGCTAGGAGTGTCAATGATCAATTCAAAAGCAAATGACGCAAGGCAAAGTGCAATTGATTCCAAACACTAACGAGTGCCTATGATTTATCTTATATATTATAAGATAAAAAAAATTCAAATATAATTTTTTTTCTATAATCTTTTAAGTGTAACATAGATATTTGTTAAGGAGAAGTTATATGTGCGAAGATAAAATTTTTGAGAAGATACCAAAAACCCCCTAAAATTAATTATTATAACTTAGAAACTCACGGATTATTTTTTAAACCAAACAATTCACTCTTATCAATTTTTCATTCTTAAAAAACCAATTACTGATCTTTACCCGTTTTTAGATAAAATTACCCTTGAGTTTCTTATATTAATTTTTTTAGATATCTAATTACAAATTAGTGATTTACTTCTACTAACTTACATTTTAAAAAAAAATCTTTGTAATGTGAGTTTGGTACCGAACTTTTATTATTTGTGCGCTAGTGGTCTCTTTTTACTATTTCGGTGGACTTTTAGTGGAATATTTGGGAATATTATGGAGAATATTAGGGAATATTCCACCGAAATAGTGTAAAAAAAAGACCACCAGCACACAAATGACAAAAGATAGGTACCAAATCGTACATTTAGAAAGATTGAATACCAAATTGCAATACACCCCAAAGGTTGGAGTGTTTAACGTAATTTAACCAGCAATGCAAGAACAAAGTGAAGACAAGCAAGAATTAGGCTTCAAAACTAGTTTTCTCTTTTCTTCCTCTTTCACCTTGTTTGTTATGATGGAGACTTGCCATGTTGATTTGTTTTCAATAATATATACAGTTAAGGAGTTTTTTCTACGATTCCGGTAGAATTCAGGACCTGTCTAGGCTTAAATAGAAATTCATTATCAAGTCATACATTTTATAAGGGAAAAATATCATTTTAGTCCTCCAACTATGCTCCGAAATCAATTTTGATCCCTCTTTTACACGACTCATCAAATTTGGTCGCTCATCTAACAATTTTTTATCCAATGTCGTCCAGCCGTTAGATTTTCCATCTTAATTAACGGTCATCCATTTTGGAGTGAAATTAAAGCGTCATTACTACTATTATCTACCATTTTCCCACAATTTCTGTAGTGTTAGGGTTTTTAAACAGAAGATTAATGTCTCACTAAAGCTCCTCAAGTCAAAACTCCTTCTACCGAGATTATCATGGGATTTATTCATTAGAAGTTACGAGGTCTAGATTATAAACATAGGAACTTCATGGACTAAATTGAAATTTGTGAAAAGGCTTGTGATGAGGATGTAATTGAGGGGTGCTACGTGTGACTCATGTCATTGCCACTTAGGTCTATATTTTTTGTGCCACTTAATAACATAAAATACTTTATTTATATAATTATGTTTAAGTACATATACACCAACAACCACAGTATTTTGTCGGAAAAAGGTTAGTCTCATTCACCACTTGTTACTTCCATGAATTAAGTTTACTTCACATGTCAATTTTGGATTCATTAATTATCCATACACACGTATATTAATTTCTTATAAGTTTTTATGTACACATATGTGTACATGTTTCCAGTTTATATATGCATATGTATGTATGTCTGTAAGTGTTTTCGGATTATATATATATATGCATATGCGTACATACGCACACATATATATAAATGAGGAAAGTGGAATCATTCATATGCATATATATTATGACAATTATGATCAATTGTTATGCACACACACATGTATATGAATATATACATATATATATTATCAGATTCATAAACATGTATACACATATATGTAGATATACTCTTTTGCATGATATTAATATCAAATGTTGATAGACATGCTAGTATAAAACATGATTTCTTTACATTTAGCATTAGAGAGGATATCATATGTGCTTTGAACCAGCTAGTAGAAACTGAAATTAAAATCCAAACCCCTAAATATTTTAAATCTAGTCTTATGAGTGTATTTTAGTGAGTATAATTATAGGACTTATACTAATTTTAGCCTACTACTTATTATAGGTGATGAGCATATTGATACTTTTGACCCAGTCTCAAATTACAAGCAAAGTATAACTAAGTTTGGTGAGTGCCTTTCACATTCCTTTTTGGGGCATTAAATTATATGTAGTAAATATCGTCGTATGACCTACCTTCTTTGATTTGTGTTATTTGTATCATTTATCTTTACCAATTAGTTATGCTTGCATTTTAGTCTATTATCTTTGGAATTATATTTTACTCTCTATATTTCTAATGAAATATTTCTTCGAAATATAAATAAAACTATATTCAAACAATATTGCATTTTTGGAATGTGAATTATATTTGTTTCAACATGATATATTGGCACCTTTGGGGACACCATTGGGAGAGTCGGGCCCTAGGTTAGCAAAAGGGACTGCAGGGAGGAATGAATCGACGGTACGGTCCTCTTTGTATGATACCACTCTGCAAGATCTAGTTTCACATACAGGTGAAGGTTATCTGTAGCAGAATTGGATTGGTGTATTGCACGGGCACATGAGATACCATTTGTTTGTCTGATGTCAAGATGGCTTCTCAACGAAGAAGACGTAAGAGTTTATGTTATAGTTTATTTGCTTTGGGTAGTCGTAAGGTTAGAGATTTGTTTGGTAAGCTCACCATTTCATGATATGAATGTGTTTTATAGCATGATATGTATTTTTGCCAAGAATTGTTTTTATTGCACATAAGAAAATCATGTTCATGTGATTTAAGTAATTTGTTTAATTGTTTTGCCTCAATTGTATATATGTATGTAAGGCCTCAACAAATCATTTGGACTTACCATCCTTATTCTTTCCGTTCTTTGTCTAAGATAAAGGTCATTTGCTTGAGTGAAGACTGGTATGGGCAATAGACAAAACTAGGGTATAAATTTTGATAGTAGTTCGGTACAGTTATGTTGTTTTTGCCCTCGCAGTTGTTTTTGGACCGATACTTATATTATCTCCTTGATTCTATGCATCGCTTCCGCTTTTATTTTAGAGTTAGGTGATTACATTTAATTTCAGGTGACTGTACTAAATATTAGTCGGACGACGAGTATTTTGTTTGCTCACCAGTGGCTCCAATCAAATAGGTGAATCCTAGCAGGAGGGGTGCCACACAATGGGTTCGAAAAATTGCATATCATCATGGAATTGTTATTTTTAATTAAATATTAGGGCAAAAAACTTTGTCATCTGAACTATTACACTTTTTAGACTTTACCACTTAAACGTTTTTTTGGTCATCGGTTGCTATCTAAACTACACGATTTTGACTTTACCACCTACGAGCACTTTTTGGCTCAAAAAGTCACCATAATTATATCACGTGCCTGACAGGTGATTTTAATAAGGGTGTTTCCATCATTTTACATGTAGAGAAATGGTTTGTAAATATGTCCATGGCGGGTTTGCAGGAGCCACGTTTGTTATGCAACATCGCACCTCACCAGACGTGAAATATGTCATCTGCCTCGTCTCCGTACCACAGACAGTCCCCACGTCCCCACAATGTCATGTCCTCAAATTTGTGCATATCGATGTGAACACTCGAATCTTTGGTGGTGCTAGCGCATTCCACACCTTTTTCTATAGGACCAACCACATGGTATTATTCAAACCCGACCCCAAGAAGTGCTTTGAGATTATTAGATGATACATGTTTTTAATTGAGAAGCGCTCTTTTGACTAGTGCCATATGTATGGCCGAGGCTCATGCCCTAGTGAATTCCAAGAATTCTTGCAGATCATTTGGCCAGAACAACATAGTAACGAGATTGCTGTTCCAACAGTGCTGCTCTGACTTGATGAGTCAAGCAACCCACTTGAACTCAATGCTAACTAGTTGAGGAATGAGTAGTTGAGAAGTTAAAGGTCCCTCAATCATCCTATATCTGCCTCGCGTTCCATCCTTAATCCTCTAGCGACCCCCCACTTCAAGGAAATGTCTCGTCTCCTAAATTGATTACTAGGTGAGTGAGGGCCTAAAATCAAGTTTTGCCTCAAAGAAATTCGTGTTAAGTTAGTTTATACTTTGTAAGACTCCTGCAACCAAACTATGAGGATCCTCTAATTATAACCAAGCCTATTTCAACAACAGAGCTTGATTAAAAGCTAGAAGATCTCTAAACCCAAGCCCCCCTTTCCTCTTGCTTTTGCACAACTCCTACCAAGCCACCCAATGAATTCTTCTTGCCCTTCTTGCTCCACCAAAATTGTGACATTGTTAACTTAATCTTTCTTATGAAAGTATCCGAAAGGCGAAAACTACTCATCGCATACATGGGTATGGATTGTAAAATGACTTTTATCAAGACTTCTTCCCCAGCAGCTGACAAAGCTTTCTTTGACCACCTCTTAATCCTTTTCCGTATCCAATCGAGAATCATTGTGAACAAGACCTTTCTTGATCTCCCAATAGCAAAGGCAGCCCCAAGTAAGCATCATGTCTCAACACATGCCTCACTCCCAAGCATAGGTAAGTACACCTTGATTACTCCGGCTATTGTGTTCACTAAAGACCACTGTAAATTTCCCCCCATTTATCTCGTACCCTAATATACTCACATATCTCTCCAATACAACTTTAATAAAATCCACAACTTGGAGAGATGCCTGGTAGCAAATAAAAGTGTCATCAACCAACAGAAGGTGTGAGATTTTAGCACTGCAACAAATTACACTTTAGGTAACGAAGTTTTTTGTTACGAAATAGTCAATATTTGTTACCTTAAGTATTTTTAACGAAGGTTTCATTGCCAATATTTCGTTAGCTAAAGCCCATCGCTATTTGTGAAAAGTAACAAAATTTTTGACTTTATTACCATTGCTATGGTAGCAAACTAATTTAGTTAATATGAATCAACAATGGTAACGAATACATTGGTTACCAATAATTGTTTAATTGTTACAAATGCTCATTTGTTACAATTACTTCTAAAATGTGACAAATTATTTTGTTACCACAACATGATAAATTGCATTACCAATAAGTGATATTTTATGTTTATATATTATTTTTTTTAAAAATAAGCTCGCTTACAAAAGCGGGTTTGAATAGGACCCAATCAAGGCCGAGACAATCCCACACCATGGCACGTGCCAACCAGACACTGGTACGCAAGTTAGGTAGCTTACACACCTGCAATGCGAAGCATTATTTTTTGCTGCTACCAAGATTTGAACCCCACACCTCTTTAATCAACAAAATGATATCTCGCCACAAGACAAACATGTTAATCTATTTATTTTTTTTTTGGTAACAATAAATTGTGGGAGACATTGATCTTATAATTTCAGGGGATGGAGCATTAAAGGTTACTCTCCCTCCCAATAAGTGCGCTTCCCCGGAGTTGAACTTGTGTACTCATGCTTACAGGGGTCAGAGTTGCTTACACTCAACCAACAACTTCTTGGTGTTAATCTATTGATATGCTTCTTCTTTTTTCCCCTTATCATACTTTTGTGAAAATATCAATTTATTAATTTTAATTTTTTAAATCTATTATTTATCTTTAATTTGTACAATTTATCATTCGATTGAAAATAACAAGGGAATCACATTCGATAAAATTATTTGAATTTGGATAATTCATTCGCTATATTATTAAATGAATTAGGGTATTGACCAAAGGAATTCAACTAATTACAAGTGACAGATGATCATAATTATCAGTCAATTAAATACAAAAGTTAAATTATAAAAGTTTTTTCATTATGTGTAATTAACCAAATGAATGAATTGGATTTTTTCTATTTGTTTTTTTCTTCAAAAAATTATTCTCAAAAAATATATAGTACAACTTTTTAAATTTATATAAATATTATTGATTTTTTAATAATATTCACTTACACATAGATATATTGGTAAGTCCAACTTATCATATTTACCTTTTTCTTGTTTTTTTGTATAGATTTATAAATTTTCAATTATTTTTAACGTACTTAATAAATTAAATATAATCAAAAAAAATAACTTCAAATGAAATAGAGCTATGTTGTCCAAATCATAATTAGAAGAAAAACTTGAAAATGTTAAGGGAGATGAGAGATAAGAGAGAAGATGAGAAAAACGTTATAAGTGGGGGAAGAATAAGACAAAAGAGATATTAGACAAAAGATAGCGAAAACACTAAAGATAAAAATAGATACTAAAATATTTCGCCCAACATAATTGAGTCAATTGGACATTGTTCCCAACTTGATGGAGAAATTTGAACATTTTCTTTAACTCAATTAAGTCAATTGAACATTTTTCCCTAATAATTGAGATGGTTGCACATTTACCCCAATTCAATTGAGTAAATTTGATAGTTTCCCCACCTCATTGAGAAAGTTAAATATTTTTCCCAACTCAATTAAGTTAAGTGGACATTTATTTCTAATTTAATTGATACTTGATCGTTTTTCTCAATCTATTTCAGGCAATTGGACATTTTTTTCCAAATTAATTGAGTCAATTACACATTGTCCCCAATTCATTTGGATCGATTGGACATTTCCTCTAACTCAATTCAGTCAATTGGACATTCTCCCTAACTTAATATAGAAAATTGAATATTCCCCCAATTCAACACAAGTGGACTTTTTTTTCAATTTAAGTAAGATAATTGAATTTTTTTTTTTTTTGAAATGAATTGAACCAATTAGACATTTTCTACAATATAATTGTAAAATTGAACATTTTCCCCCAACTCAATAAAGTTAATTAGGTATTCTTTTTAATTGAGATAATTGGACATTTTCCCCAAACCAATTGAGTCAAATGAATATTCCCCCCAATTCAAATAGTTAATTAGACAGTTCTCTCAACTTATTGAGAAAATTGAACAATTTGCCAAATTGAATTGAGCCAATTGGACATATTCACCCAATGTAATTCGTGCTATTGACATCCCTCCAAGCTCAATTGAGTCGATTGGATATTTCCCAAATTAAATAATAGGACTAATGGATTTTCCCAATTTAATTGATCAATTTACCAACTAATGGATTTTTCCAACTTGATTGGTCCAATTAATTGATTTTTTTTCCCCAACTCAAATGAATTTGTATAAGATATATGGTAAACAAATTAATACTTCTTCATATCTTTGGCAATATTTGACTTGATAAGGTAATTTTAAAATTATACTTGCATTTCAAGGTCAAGGTTTTAAACTTTTTTTGGCACAATTAGTATTGTTGTACAAGATGATAACATTGAGCGGCAAACACCAATTATTATTATGATGACATGAGATCTCCCTAACATAATGGAAGTATGCTCCTGATATACTTCAAGAAGTTGGTCTACTTGGTGCTAAACCCATTGATACTCCCATAAATATAAATCCTAATTTTTTGGATAATGAAGGTTCTTATATGGAACACAGGGCCAGGTACATACAACTAGTTGGGAAATTGATATAGTTGACAGTGATTAGGCCTTAAATTTCATTTGCAGTAGGAATAGTTATTTAGTTTATGGAGAAGGGAAGCTGCTTTGAGAATTTAAAAGTACACTAAGGCCTCTCCCGATAGACTACTATTTAGTAAGCATGATCACTTGAAGGACGAGACGTATTCAAATGTAGACTATGCTACTGTAGAGGTGATAAACGATCTACTTTGGGTATTTCACCTATGTTTGAGGGAATTTGGTGACTTGGTGTAGTAAAAGGCAAACTACAATCGCTAGGTCTAGTTCCAAAGCAAAATATAGGAATATGGCTCATACCATAAGTGGATGCCATAGTTGATAATTTTGCTTGGGGAGTTGTGCTTAACCTACAATGAGTCGTTACTTATATATTGTGATAATCAAACATCTATCCATATTGCTAGCAATCCTGCCTTTCATTAAAGGACGAAACACATTATAGTTGATTGTCATGTTGTTCATGAGGCACTAATGAGTTAGAAAATCAGCACTCCACTCATTCCATCCTCAGAACAAGTAGTTGATATGTTTAACTAAGGCCTTATGCACAAGATAATTTAAGAATTTGTGTAACAAGTTGGACATAGTTGATAGATATGTTCCAACTTGAGGGAGAGTGTCAGAATATTTAGACATATTTCATGCTTGAATTTTAGGATAGATATATTGTTACCATATACTCGTATGCTCTATTAGTTCATTCTCAATAATACAATACAAGTTATTCTCTACCTGTACAATACGCACTACAACAAATTGCACTTTAGATAATGAAAGTTATTGTAACCGAGACAAAATTAGTTACAAATAATAGTTATAGTAACGAAAATATTTATTTGTTACCATATATCCACTTTTTGCTAACAAGGTAGAAATTTGCCACCATTAATATTTTTTTCGTTACCAAAAAGTAATTCTATCGTAATAAAATATAAATTTTGTTACGAATGATATATTTTTGTTACTACTAATATTTCATGCCAGATAAAAACAAGTATTTGTAATCAATTTTTTGACTCTTGGTCACACTAACATATTTGTTACTATTAGCTCTTTTTGTGACAAATAATTTAGTTACGAATTTAGTCTGACAACTCTAAAAAGCCAAATTCACAAATAGCGCAATTGAATTTGTCAAATCATGCCCGTAAACTCTGTTTTAACCTATAAATTTTCTTCTTTAATCTACACACTAGCTTCTTCTCCCTCGAAGCAATAGAGTCAAGCGATTACTCCACAAATACAATCTTATTCAGGTTGCCACATAAGAATGCATTTTTTACATCAATCTAGGACAGTGGGTCAATCCTAATTAACAATCAAAGAAAATAGGACATGAATGGAGTTGAGACGAGCAACAGGGGTGTTACGATTTTCCTGTAAGTGTACAAGTTGCCTATGAAATAAAGAGTGAGTAGAGTATCGTTCTTGTAAGGAAAAAGATTATCAAGTACCAACTTTGTAAATTCTTTATTGTTTAGACTTCAAATCGTACGTTCTTGTCTGTTATGGAACCTAAAAACATGAAA
>JAOWBU010000265.1:0-33618 GCA_026212405.1 Petrea volubilis
GAATGATAGCACCACAATGAAGAAAATGTATCCATTGCTTGTGATCGGAAGTCACTTGGAATAGCCCACTGTAAATACTTACACCTGAGCCAATAGCTTGGATGTCAAGGGCGTTATATGATAACGCTGCGGTATATAGTAGAACAATAGAAGCTACCCGTGTTAATAAATAGGAGAAATGTAACGTTAGGAAGCGCTACGGCTGTCATTAGAGGAAAATACCTAAAACAAGCATTACTATCAAAGCGTTACATTAAATGTTTGCAGTTACCCACTACTTATTAATGCTGTGACATGGTTGCCACATATGAAAGATATAAGTATTCAGAATCGAACTGAAATCATAAACGTTTATATCATAAACATTCACGCAAACCCTTTTGTTATACTCATTTTTATAGAAATTTATATTTCATAATTTTAGTAGTTATATGAGTGTCCGGAATCGAACCGGAGTCATCCGATTGGAAGTCGGAGATAATAACCGCTATATGACACTCACTATATTAATAAACAATAGCTTACTTTAAGCGTCCTAAAGGACTCGAACCCTTATTGGACCGCTTCGAAGGCGGAGGCATTATCCATTATGCTAAAGACGCTTATATAATACAAATGAAGAGACTCGAACTCTTAAGTCACGGGGACACCGTGGTCCTAAGCACGGCTCGTATACCAATTCGACACATTTGCTCTTACTTTAGCTTATAATACTTTTATGGGGGTTTAATATTAATTATCTATCAGCCGCAGGTTCCCCTACAGCTACCTTGTTTCGACTTCAGAACAATCAGCCTTGGCAACTCGTAATAGTATACATATGCAAAATTACTGATTAATACAGTGCTATGCTTAGATTTATTGCATTATACATAATATCACTTCATAACTTTAGCCTCTCATCCCGTGACGAGCGGTTAGTACCCTCGTGAGATTGAGTTTCACCGTGCCGTGGTGATGCACGATTACTCGGAATTCCTGCTTCATGTGGACGAGTTCCAGTCCACAATCCGTACTTTAACGTGTTTTAGTGGTTAGCTCCTTCTTGCGAGATTGCATCATTTTGGTACACGTTCTTGTGGCACGTCTATAGCCCACACCATAAGGGCCATGAGGGCTTGTCATAGTCCTCCTAAAGTCACTCTTTATCAGAATGAGACTATAAGGTATAAACTTATAGCGAGGATTGCGTTAGTTAAACGGAATTAACCTTAGGCCTTACGAGCACTAACTGGCGACAGCCATGCAACACCTGTACACTACGCTTATATAAGCATTGTAGGTATGCAAGATGTGGTAAGATTTTACGCGGATTATCGTATTAAATAACATGCTTCACTCCGTTTGCTCACGGGCGGTCTAATTATTTGTATTTCAGCCATGCGACTATACTTTACAGGTGGCAGATTTAACGCGTTAGCCTTGAAACTAGCTAGATATAACTAATTTCTAATCTGCATCGTTTACAGCTAAGAGTACTGGGGTATCTAATCCCTATTCATGCCTTAGCCTTCGTACCTTACCGTCAGTTATTACTTAGTAGAATGCTTTCGCCATTGGTTCTCCCCCTAGTATCATAAGATATCAGCCCTACTCTAGGTATTGTTTCTACTTCTATTTAACTCTAGCAATATATCTATTACCGGCTACGTACCCTTTACACCAATTTATAACTCCGATGGGTCGCCCTTTCTGTCTTACCGCGTCTGCTGGCACAGAATTTGGACAGGACTAATCAAACTCAGATCATCATTCAAAGTTCTTATCATATAGAATCTAGGTTACTGGTTCACACTTTAGTGCATTGACCAATATTCTTCACTGCTGCGCATCAAGAGATGCTTTGGACTTTTTCATTTCCAATGTCGAGCTTAAGACTTTCATCCAACTCTTCCTATTATCGGCTTGTTAAGCTTTACCTCACCAACTACCTATTAGGCATTGAGCAGATCTTAAGACGGATACTATCCTTTTCATATATACATGATTCCCATGTATCTTAAGGTACTTTCTCAATGATACTGACCAGTACGCTATGATTACAGAATAATCATTCAACTCGCATGTGTTAAATACCTAAATACCCATCCGGATGTGCCATAATTAAACACTTACTATAATGTCTTTCTCTTATTAAAGACTTGAATTAGATTTTATAGATCTAACTGTTTTGTATGTCATAAGACATGTTTCTCTTTTAACTAATGTGTATATAAGTATTTACGGATTAAAAGGATTCGAACCTCTGAATGCTTGCGCATTACCGTATTTCAAGTACGGCGCCTTAAACCACTTGGCTATTAATCCTATATGTTACCGGCCGGTCGCTTTTAGTAAAAAGGGGGGTTGTAATTATAGTTTAGTAATGTATACTCGTGTAACAAATAGTTGTACAAAGTATGGTAGTACGTATACTGACATTACATATGTAATTGTGAACAGTGCTACAAGAGCGAATGTGATTTGGTTCACAAAGTAGAATGGTAGTAGTTGTGGCATAGTATTATATTGTTATATTGGCTCTATGTTAAGAACTGTCTTTTTGTGTAAGACGCAAAATTATAGGGGATTTTATATGCTATAAATAGCACTAATCAAGTTGTTACCTTGATACATAATAAATTTTATTATCGACAGAAAGGTTTAATGTCTTTCTGCTAAGAAATGTCTAGCGTATAACTAAGATTGTACTGGCATCATGTGGTATGCGTGGTATGGTGTTGGACTTGGCACTGTCCATTCTAGTGTTGTACTTGTAGCTGTTTCTTTAAGGTATGATGGTGTACTCATAAAGAATTGTGGTTGTGCCCACGGATTAGCTACTGCTACTGGTTGGTTCACTAGCATATCGTAAATTACGTACAGGAAAATTGCTGTAGCAACTACCGAAATGATTGAACCAATTGAACTGATGTAGTTCCATCCTTCGAATGCATCTGGGTAATCAGGAATTCGACGTGGCATTCCGGCCAGCCCAAGGAAATGTTGTGGCATGAATGTTGTGTTTACTCCAATGAACAGAGTCCAGAAGTGAACTTGTGCTAGTGTTTCGTTGTACATTTTTCCTAAGATTTTGGTGCCCAGTAGTAGAATCCTGCGTAAATTGAGAATACAGCTCCCATTGATAGAACATAGTGGAAGTGTGCAACTACGTAGTATGTGTCGTGCATTGCAACATCCATTGAAGCGTTTGCTAGAACTACTCCTGTTAGTCCTCCAATTGTGAATAGAGCTACGAATCCTAGAGCGAATAGCATAGATGCAGAGTATCGAACAGAACCTCCGTAACATGTAGCTAACCATGAGAATACTTTAATACCTGTTGGTACAGCAATAATCATTGAGGCAGCTGTGAAGTAGGCTCGTGTATCTACATCAAGTCCTACTGCATACATGTGATGTGACCATACAATGAATCCTAGAATTCCAATAGAAGCAATAGCGTATACCATACCTAGGTAACCGAATACTGGTTTACCTGAGAATGCAGAAATTACGTGAGAGATCATACCGAAACCTGGAATAATCATTAGATATACTTCAGGATGTCCGAAGAACCAGAATAGGTGTTGGTATAGTACTGGATCACCTCCTCCGGCTGGGTCATAGAATGATGTATTGAAGTTTCGATCTGTAAGAATCATTGTAATTGCACCTGCTAGTACAGGGATACATAGTACGATAATAACTGATTGCATTAGCATAGCCCATACGAATAGAGGCATTTTGTGTAGTGTCATACCTGGAGCTCGCATGTTAATGATAGTTGTAATAATGTTCATACCTCCTAGCATTGATGAAATTCCTGATAGGTGAAGTGAGAAGATCGCAAGATCAACTGATCCACCTGAATGAGCTTGTACTCCTGCTAGTGGTACATACATTGTCCAACCAGTTCCCATTCCTTGTTCTACGAAGACACTGGCTAGGATAAGTACAATTGCTGGTGGTAGAATCCAGAAACTTACGTTATTAAGACGTGGGAAAGCCATATCAGGTGCTCCAATAAGAACTGGAACCATATAGTTGGCAAACCCTGCCATTGTAGGTACTACCATGAAGTAAATCATCATAATACCGTGAGCAGTAATGATAACGTTGAATAGTTGATGGTCTCCAGCTAAGAATTGACTTCCTGGCGCTGATAGTTCTAATCGAATAAGAACAGAGAACGCTGTACCTAGTAGACCTGTAAAGATCCCAAACATTAGATAAAGTGTTCCGATGTCTTTCGCGTTAGTAGAGAATAACCATCGAGTAAGCATATTTGTTATCCTTAAGACCCTCATTAACAAACAATCTTCTGTAATGACAATTTATTTAATAATCATTATATAGAAGTAATTATAACAAAACAATTTATTTTAGTCTTGTGCTTTTAATGTTTTTAGTATCTTTTAAGAAAATAGTATTTTTAGTTAAAAGCATGACATAATATGGACAGTTAGGTGTAAGTAATCAAAGTGATTGTTAGGGATGCCTAGCGAATATTCATTGAAAGGAGGTGGCAACACCAAAAGCTAAAGTATAACAAATATCTATAGCGATCCTAAGGGAAACCAAATTAATAATTGGCTTTTAACGAGCTAATTGTTTATAATAATAGTACGCAGTGAACTGAAACATCTAAGTAACTGTAGGAAAGGAAATCAACCGAGACTCCATTAGTAGTGGCGAGCGAAACTGGACTAGCCTATTAACTTATATATAGTAGAATACCTTGGAAAAGGTAATCCGTAGAAGGTGATAGCCCTGTATATTATGTATAATGTTATTAAAAAAGTAATGTGGGAGAAAACTTGCATGAACATAGCAGTAATAAAATTTTATTACAGTTATTTGGGGAACCATCCTCAAAGGCTAAGTATGAATATTCAGCGATAGTGAAGAGTACCGTGAGGGAAAGGTGAAAAGAGCGTCGATGACGAGTGAAATAGATTCTGAACTAGCAATCATATAAGCACTTAGAGCTGACCTGGTGATAGAAACCAAAAGTCAGTGATAAGGTACCTTTTGTATAATGGGTTAGCGAGTTTATGTTAATAGCAAGGTTAATAACCCCAGCGAAAGCGACTGACCGGGTTATAAAATTATAATAATTTTATTAACAGGTGCGGGATTAGTTATTATCATAAGACCCGAAACGAGGTGATCTACCTTTGGCCAGATTAGTAAATAGATCGAACGGATCAATGTTGCAGTATTGTCCGATGAGCTGAAGGTTGTAGGTGAAAGACCAATCTGACCTCGATATAGCTGGTACTCCTCGAAACGTATTTAGGTACGGCTCTCTAATATAAATTTATGCAGGTACAGCACTGATTGCCATACTTAATTTTAGTATTACTAAAATTAGGTTCAATTGGGGGATCGTGAGATTCTACCATTGGTAGTTAATCTCGGAATTACATAAATTGGTGTAGAGAAGACAGACTGTTCATGATAAGGTGGATAGTCGAGACGGAAACAGCCGTGAGCATAGAAGAAGGTCCCAAAATAGTGATTAAGTGAAATTAAGGAAGTTAAAGTCCTCATACAACTATAAAGTGTGCTTGGAAGTAGCAATCTTTTAATGATAGTGTAACAACTTAGTAGTCTAATGGATTTTAGCGCCGAAGATTAACGGGTCTTAGATCACTTACCGATACTATGCCGTTAATTTATTATAAAATAAATTAATAGGGTAGAGGAGCATTCAGCATGGTTGAAGAATAGTGTTTCATTATTGGACATAGCTGAAGAGAGTATGCTAACATGAGTAACGTAGAAAGAAGCTATAATGCTTCTCGCCGAATGAGAAAGGGTTTCATAGAAATGTTAAACAGCTATGAGTTAAAACGGCCTCTAAGACGGATGGCTAATGCCATCAGTAGATGAGTGTGTCACAGAAAATCCATCAATAGATGGGTCAGGAAAATAATGTGACTGATTACCGTACCTTAAACCGACACAGGTTCTCGGGTAGAGTATACTAAGGCGATGAGATAATACTATATAAGGAACTCGGCAAATTGCATCCGTACACTCGATAATAAGGATGACCATAATTATATAATTATGGTGACACAAAATCGGGAGGCATGACTGTTTACCAAAAACACAGGCATCTGCTATATTTAATAATGTTGTATAGGTGCTGAATCTTGTCCGATGTCATGAGTATAATAATGGGGCTATAATTAGTTTCTGTTAGAACCTCTGATCAATGATAGTCTTAACTATAAGGATTCTAAGGTAGCGAAATTCCTTGGCCGTTAAATGCGGTCCTGCATGAATAGAGTAACAATGCCTCTGCTGTCTCATATAGTATCTCAGTGAAATTGAATTAGCCGTGAAGATGCGGTTTACGTGCGGGTAGACGGGAAGACCCTATGCAGCTTTACTATAACCAGTTACCGTTTTGAGCTAAATCAGGTGTAGCGTAGAAGGGAGTCATTAGACGTCAATGAAACACCTTTACTGATTTAAGTACGAAACTTATCTCTGCCTTTTATAAGGCCGGGAAAAAGTGACTGGCTGGTAGTTTAACTGGGACGGTTTCCTCCAATATAGTATCGGAGGACTTCAAAGGTATGCTTAAATTAGATGGAAACTAATTCGTTATGTAGAACGAATGTAAGTGTAAAGGCATAAGCATGCTTAACTGTAAGACTGACAAGTCAAACAGATACGTAAGTAGGACTTAGTGATCCGGTGGTTTTGAATGGAAAGGCCATCGCTCAAGGAATAAAAGTTACGCTAGGGATAACAGGGTAATAGCGCGCGAGAGTTCATATTGTCCGCGCTGTTTGCCACCTCGATGTCGACTCACCTTATCCTCCTGGTGCACAAGCTGGGAAGGGTTCTGCTGTTCGCAGATTAAAAAGGTACGCGAGTTGGGTTCAATACGATGAGAGTCAGTATGGTTCCTATCTTCCGCACGGAAGATTAATCAAATTTGGACGGATCTTTAGTACGAAAGGACTTAGATCTGCGTTTCTATGGTGTACCAATTGTTGGTTAGCGTTTTTTTTTAAAAAAACGAGAAAACTGGCACCGTTGGGTAGCTACAAACGTAAAGGATAAAGGCTGAAAGCATATAAGCCCGAAGCCTACCAAAGGAGATTATATAAGGCTAGAAGTAGACTACTTCTTGATAGGTCACATGTGTAAGCATCGTAAGGTGTTCAGCTTAGTGATACTAATTAGCCCAGAAAATATTATTTTTCTTGTACTTACACCTACCATATTACCCACAACATACCACATATGTCTTTATTAAGCAATATTTAGACATTAAAAGTAAGAGATCTCTCTAAAAGAGTACTCGTACTTAGCATAATCTTTACTAACTACCTATGTCTATTATTAGATGATAGGCCGTAAAGATGACTAATTTTACATATTTATTATGACAGGAAAATACATTGGTGCAGGAGCAGCTGCAGTAGGACTAGCAGGAGCCGGAGTAGGTATTGGAGTAGTATTCGGAGCTCTAATTCTTGGAGTATCACGAAACCCAGCCCTTCGAGGTCAACTATTCACATACGCAATTCTAGGATTCGCTCTAGCAGAAGCTACAGGACTATTCGCCCTTATGGTTTCATTCCTTCTACTATACTCATAGTTAAAGAAATGGGAGGGGTTTCTTAATTTAATCCCCTTCTATGTATACGACGTTTGTCGAATATCTCTAGTAGTCAAATGACATTTAGAGACACAAGAGTCTACTTACCTAAAAATTTACACATAATGATCCACAACATCTTTATTAACTCACCTCTAGAACAATTCGAAGTGACACCTTTTATTAGTGTTACTGCTCCTATTCTAGGTGACTTTAACCTATCTCTAACTAACTTAGGGTTCTACGCACTTCTTACAGTGTTCCTAGTTCTTGGACTACACATCGTAGCTAACAACTCATACTCACTTATTCCAAGCAAATGGAGTATCGCTCTAGAAAGTGCTTACGCATCAGTACACGCTATGGTGCGAGATCAAATTGGTCCAGCTAACGAAATTTACACACCATTTATTTACAGTCTGTTCTTCTTTGTAATCATCGCTAACCTTAACGGTAACATTCCATACGGATTCACAGTAACAACATCTCTTATTGTTGCTATTGGACTATCAGTAATCATTTTCCTAGGTGTTACAATTATTGGACTAACAAAACACGGACTGCACTTCTTTGCATTCTTCATCCCATCTGGAACACCTCTTGGACTAGTACCTCTACTAGTATTAATTGAACTAATCTCTTACCTAGCTCGAGCTGCTTCACTTGGAGTTCGGCTATTCAGTAACATGATGGCTGGTCACACACTACTAAAAATCCTATCTACATTCTTAGCACAACTATTTACTGCAAGCATTCTAATCGCTGTAGTAACTCTAATTCCATTTGCTATCTTCGTAGCACTTATTGGACTAGAACTAGCTGTGTCACTAATTCAAGCTTACGTATTCTGTGTACTAACATGTAGCTACATTAAAGATGCAATTGATCTTCACTAGTGCATAACTAATAATATATATATAACTAATCCCCCTTAATATATATGTATTAAATAGAAATTATACCTTTGTTACATAAATATATATTAAAAGCAAAGAGTCTACGAGTGGCCTCATGCTGCGATTGCAAATCCCACGCATTAGGGTTCAATTCCCTATAGACTCTAACAAACCCCAAAAGGGATGTCGTACAATGGTTAGTATAGGGATCTCCAAAGTCTTAGACGGTGGTTCGACTCCATCCATCCCTGTATATGCACACGCATTAAAAGAATCTGAAAAGCTTATAGTATAACGGTTAGTACTTGTTGTTGATATCGACAAAGTAGAGGTTCGATTCCTCTTGGGCTTAGCGATAACAACGTTTATGTATATACATAAGAATAGTACCAGCTATAAATTATATTGCTGTAACACCACTGATCTGGCCCTGCCGGATAATATTATACATATATTTTTCTACTTGCCACAACGGTAAATAAGACATGGACAACTAGTCCGCCATTCTACTATAGTATAGCTATATAGATAGGTATTTGTGTCAACATATATATTTAAACTATGCGACTTCTAAAATCTAATTCACTATTAAGTCTAGTAAACAGTTACGTTGTAGATTCACCTCAACCAGCCAACATTAGCTATGCTTGGAACTTTGGTTCACTACTAGCACTATGTCTAGGTATCCAAATTGTAACAGGAGTACTTCTAGCAATGCACTACACACCTAATGTAGATCTTGCTTTCATTAGTGTAGAACACATTATGCGAGATGTTAACTACGGATGGATGATTCGATACATGCACGCAAATGTAGCTTCATTCTTCTTCATCTTTGTTTACCTACACATTGGACGAGGACTATACTACGGATCATACAAATCACCTCGAATTCTACCATGGTCTATTGGAGTAATTATTCTTGTACTAATGATGGGAATTGCATTCCTGGGATACGTACTGCCATATGGGCAAATGTCACTATGGGGAGCCACAGTAATTACTAACATGCTGTCAGCTGTTCCATGGATCGGACAAGATTTTGTACAATTTGTATGGGGTGGTTTCTCCGTAAACAACGCTACACTTAACCGATTCTTCTCTCTTCACTTCCTACTTCCATTCCTGCTAGCAGCACTTGCACTTATGCACCTACTAACACTGCACACACACGGAAGTAGCAACCCATTAGGAATTAGCTCTAACGTAGACAAAATTCCAATGCACCCTTACTACATCTTCAAAGATCTAGTAACTATTCTACTATTCTTCCTAGCTCTATCAGTAATTATCTTCTATCTACCTAACGTAATGGGGCACAGCGATAACTATATCCCTGCTAACCCTATGCAAACACCACCTTCAATTGTGCCAGAATGGTATCTACTGCCTTACTACGCAATTCTACGATCAATTCCTAACAAACTATTAGGGGTTGTAGCTATGCTAGGATCACTATTAATTCTATTAGCAATGCCTATTCTAGATACAGCTCGAGTACGAGGAAGTCAATTCCGACCTCTAATGCGATTCGCATTCTGGGTATTCGTTACAGACTTCTTCCTACTAATGTACATTGGTAGCCAACACGCCGAAGAACCATTCATTACAATCGGTACAATTGCTACAGCTCTATACTTCTCATGGTTTATTATCATTGTACCAGTAGTTGGTATTGTAGAAAACACACTAATGGATATTGCTACTGAAAAATAGTATATCTATAATACACATAATATAAATCCCCTCTAAAAGTATAAGGGAAAATAGCATAATGGTTAATGTACCACTTTGTCGAAGTGGGGTATGGCGGTTCGAATCCGCTTTTTCTCGAGGCTTTATGCATAAGATTATAAACTTATAGTCTTATACTGGTTTTTACTTGTTAATTGCCGATGTATAGAGCTACCCGTACTAAAGTGTTCCAATGATACATATACCATTGATTTGAACACATCACTTTATCATAAAGTGCCCTTTGGTTGTGTGATAATTGCTATATTAGCTTATTTACACAATCATCCATTATAGTGTCTGAGTCCTAAAAATTCAGCAAATAAGTGTAATGCTTACTATTATTATTACCCCAGTACCATAAGGATAATTCTAACTATCATGACTTTATCACTAGTTCTATTCCTAATCGGAATTCTAGGGTTCATTCTGAACCGAAAAAACATTATTTTAATGATTATCTCTATCGAAATTATGCTACTTGCGGTTACTCTATTAGTGTTAGTTAGTTCATACCAATTTGATGATATTATGGGACAAACATATTCTATTTATATCATTGCTATCGCTGGTGCTGAATCTGCAATTGGTCTAGGAATTCTGGTAGCATACTACCGACTACGAGGTAACATTTCTCTACGTACATAATGTATCTATCAATTCTAGCTCTACCTATGTTTGGATCAGCTGTTGGTGGTCTACTAGGACGAAAAATTGGTGTAACAGGTGCACATATCATTACAACAGGATGTCTTACAGCATCTGCTCTATTAGCTATTGTGGCTTTCTATGAAGTTGGTCTATGCGGATCACCAGTTTCAATTGAACTATTCAGTTGGATTGATTCTGAATTCATGCTAGTACAATGGGGATTCCTATTTGATAGCCTAACTGTATCCATGTTATTACCTGTTCTAGTAGTATCATCACTAGTACACCTTTACTCTATCTCATACATGGCTGAAGATCCTCACAACCAACGATTCTTCTCTTATCTATCAATGTTCACATTCTTCATGTTAATTCTAGTAGCTGGTGACAACTACTTTATTATGTTCATTGGATGGGAAGGTATTGGTATTTCATCATATCTGCTAATTAACTTCTGGTACACACGTATCCAAGCTAACAAATCAGGAATTAAAGCTCTTACTGTTAACCGTGTAGGTGATATGTTCCTATCTGTAGGATTCTTTGCTATTTTCTGGGTATTCGGTAACGTAGACTATGCTACTGTATTCAGTATTGCACCATTCATTAACGAATCAGCTATCACAATTATTGGATTACTACTATTAGTCGGAGCCATGGCTAAATCAGCTCAAATCGGGCTACATACATGGCTTCCAGATGCTATGGAAGGTCCTACTCCTGTTTCAGCTCTAATTCACGCTGCTACTCTAGTAACTGCTGGAGTATATCTAATGCTTCGATCTTCACCAATTATCGAATACGGACCTACTGTACTAGTTGTTGTTACATGGGTTGGGGCATTAACAGCATTCTTCGCTGCTACAACAGGTCTACTACAAAATGACCTAAAACGAGTTATTGCATATAGTACTTGTTCACAAATGGGATATCTATTCATGGCAGTAGGACTATCACAATACAATGTTGCACTATTCCACCTTGTTAACCACGCCTTCTTCAAAGCGCTACTATTCCTTGCTGCAGGTGCAGTAATTCACGGAATGGCCGACCAACAAGATCTGCGACGATTAGGTGGTCTTGTAAACTTCCTACCTTTCACATACACAGCTATTCTAATTGGATCTCTGTCACTAATGGCATTCCCATTCCTAACTGGATTCTACAGTAAAGATCTAATTCTAGAAGTGGCTCTTGGACAATACGAAGTATCCGGTAACATTGCATATTGGTTAGGAACAATTTCAGCAGTATTCACAGCATTCTATTCATTCCGACTAATTTCACTAACATTCTTTACTGTGCCTAACGCACCTAAAGGTGATTACCTACATGCACATGAAGCGCCTATGATTATTGTTATTCCACTAGTCATTCTATCAATCATGTCTATTGGATTCGGTTACGTAGCTAAAGACCTATTTGTAGGTATCGGATCAGATTTCCTATCAGCTGCATTATTCCAACACCCAGATCACATTTCACTAGTTGAAGCAGAATTTGGATTACCTCTAATCTTAAAACTACTTCCAGCTATTGGTAGTCTATTTGGAGCAGCTCTTGCTGTATATCTATACCACGCAGTACCAGGATTCACTATTAGTCTAACTAACAACACTATCGGTAACGCACTGTACAAATTCCTTAACGGAAAATGGCTATTCGACATGGCTTACAATAGCTACATCATCTCAGGAGGTCTACGACTTGGACATGTTATTTCTAAAGTAATTGACCGAGGTGTGATTGAACTTGCAGGACCATACGGTTTCAGTAATGTACTTACAAACGCAGGTCGATCAGTAGCCAGCTATGATACAGGAGTAATCACTAGCTATGCACTATACATTATTCTAGGACTTATTTCATTCATCTTCTTACTGTTTGCTCCAGTATTACTACAAGGTGGTACTGTAGAATCAGTATTCGGAGGTGACATTGGACTAATCTTAGTATACCTAAGTGCACTAGTACTACTACCTACAGCCGCAATGAAAAAACAATAATTTTTCATTAGCCGTTTCTTCATTATATAAATCCCCCCCTTTATATACATAACACTAAAAGTAAGACAGGTGGAAGTCTATTTGGTATGACGCATCGTTTGGGTCGGTGATTTTGCAGGTTCGAACCCTGTCCACCTGATTTATCTATTATAAAAGTTGCCATAGCTCAGCGGCTAGAGCAGAACACTGTTAATGTTAAGATGGGAGTTCGATTCTTCCTGGCGACTGTTTTTCTTGGTTAAACCTACTCGAGGCAGTTTTAACTCGACCTCTTGTTTATTGGCTTTAAGCTTCTCCCTTTAATAGGCTGTAATAAAATATATATTATTGCCAGTAGTTAGAAGAACGCGTGATATATAATCAACGACGTAGCCGTTAATACTATACATTACTATGAACACATTTCTTCTAGATCTTCTAGCATTTGGTGCTGTATTATCCGGTGTTCTTGTAATTACATCGAAAAATCCAGTAATTTCTGTACTATTCCTTATCTCTGTATTCATTAATGCTGCTGGTTACCTATTACTGTTAGGTGTAGGATTCGTTGGTATCTCATACTTAATTGTATACGTAGGTGCTATTGCTATTCTATTCCTATTCGTAGTTATGATGCTAAACATTCAACTGACAGAAATTGTATCAGTAGGTCGAGAATATACTAAAAACCTACCTCTAGGTTTCATTGTAGGATCACTATTCTTCTTTGAAGTGTTATCAGTATTACCTGCATCATATTCAGAAGCAGGTGAATTACCATTAGGTCTATTCAACTACATTAATGGACTATTCCTAGGTGTAGATAGTTCATTCACAGGATCAGATGTACATATGACATTCACAGGACCAGGTGCAGACGATAGTTTCTCAGGATTCCTACAAATCGAAGCTATTGGTCAAGGTCTTTACACATACGGTTCATTATGGCTATTACTAGGAAGTATTATTCTACTGTTAGCTATGTTAGGACCTATCGCACTATGTCTACGGTCAGCTTCAGACAAATAATTAATATAACAACCCCCTTTTAAAAGAGAAGCAGGCATTATAAGCCTAAAAGCAAGTATGCTGAAATCGGTAGCCAGGTCTCATTTAAGTCGAGATGTCTTATGACGTGAGAGTTCAATTCTCTCTACTTGTATGCAACATAATTAGTCTACATGAAACGCGGTGTAGTGTAATGGTAACATACCGGTCTCATGAACCGGAGAAAGAGGTTCGATTCCTCATACCGCATTTGAATATTTATAGTACAGCTATATGTTAGCTAAAAGAGTAAGTTTAATATGGACGCTATCGTATAACGGTTAATACATTTGCCCTTCACCTGCCCCCGTAGGGGGCTGGAGAATACCGGTTCGATAGTATACAAAAAGAAAGACGCCATCGTATAGTGGTTAATACTCTTGCCCTTCACGCAGGAAACATCGGTTCAATTCCGATTGGCGTTAAGCTTGTACTTAAAGTCCTAAAACTAGAGAAATGACATGAGTGTCTATTCTCTTGTACAAAGCTACTAGGTTCATACCTATTTCGCTAGTACTATATAATAGTAACTAGATTACTTGTAACATATAGGATACAAATATTAATTGTATGACTTATGATACATAAAGTTGGCTATCACATCTTATATGGTGTTCAAACCATCTATCATCTTAAATAGCACTCATCTAATGGCTCTAAACAACAAACAACATGAATATGCCCTGGCATAATACGCAGTCTTTAGCTAAAGGTATTGAAGCATTAAACCGAATGTTTAATTCGCTGCAACCTAATAGCCCACTTAAGCTGTTTCTAGACAAACATTGTCTGCATCTTTTAAAACCTTTAGAAGGTGATAGTGGTATTCCTATTGAATACAAAAATCCTAAAGTATTGCTTACTTTAAAAAACGCTTTGACCTTATCTTCACAATACAAACCTGAAGATTATAAAGTACTACCTAAGGTATGTACATACGCTTTCTTCCTTGAAGGTGAAAACAACGTAACTCAATGTGGTTCTACTATTCGACTAATCAATCGAATGCTTACGCACTATGCTCAAGCCAATAAACAAGGATTTATTTTCAATGTACATCCTATTAGCATGTACAATTTTGTACCTATCAAGAGTAGTAACGACTATGTAGATATGTTCTCAGCAGATAACCAGATGACTCCTGAAGATGAATATATCCTTACATCATTTACACAACAAGAAGTACGTTCCTTAGAACAAGCATATAGTACTTATGCTGAGCCTACTAATTATAAAGGCCTACCTGTCAATACTTGGCACAATAACTGGTTAGAAGGCATGTCTAACCTAAATAACACATCTAAACGAGTAACTTGGATTACTGTAGATGGTGAAGTTCATTCACGAAACTCTATTGACAGTGCCGCAGCGGCACTAATTTGTGATCGGAAAACAATCCATCATCATGCTAAACAGATTGACACTGTGTTAGACAGTTCTAAATACGGTAAAGTAACTATTGCAATCGAAGGAGTTATCAAAAGTAATAAACCTGTAAACAAACGATATGGAACACCTGTTAACACGTTTATTAACTATGATCTCTTAGAAGGTAATAAGTACTATCTATTTGATACCGATATGAATCAACTATCTTATGGTCCTTATAATACAGCTAGCGAGGTTAGTGAGGCTCTACCATGTCCCCATGGAGCTGTAAATCTATGGTGTAACTACATTCATCTGGTAAAAGCTACTAACTTAGATCTTTCAGTATATATTGCTAAATGCACAGTGTCTGTGAAAATGGCAGCAATCGTTCAGTCCTTGGCTGACAACACAATCACAGAGTATGATTCTATGAAATCGGCTCTAAGTGCTATTCAAAAAGGTCTTACTACTAATGAACATGTCTTATCATGTATCGTTAACAACAAACCTTTTACTAACAAAAAAGGTCATAGCTACCTAATCACATATAAATATCAAGAGCATCTTGATACGGCTGTACTCCGCTTAGATAAAGCTCGAGCTAATAAGAAACTAATCAATGCAGCACGATACCAAAAAAAAAATAAACTACAAATCCCCTTCTGAGATACTTGTGCTATTGACCTAAAAGAGTAGAGCTAATTAACATAGGTTAGCGTTAGTGAGAGTAGGTACGTCTAATTGGTAAGGCAGGCGGCTGTAAACCGTCCGAACATTGTTCACTGTTGGTTCAAGTCCAGCCCGACTCAAAACATAAAGGTAGGACTAATTTAGTGGTAAAATATTCCATTGTGGTTGGAAATAGTACAGTTCGATTCTGTAGCCTTACCCTTTAATTGCTAAAAGTAAGGAACTAAGATATCTATGACTGGATAAAACTATTTATAAGGAAGGTCTGAGACCATTTATTACATGTATAAGGGTTATAACAGCAAGAGCTGTGGTAATGATACACTAATATTAATAGATAACTGTTTTACACATATCAAACAGTCTTTGTTTCAGCTGGCCCCAAAGGGGCCCGATAGTTTCTATTATGAAATGAACTCCCATGTAAGGTCCATTGAGGGTTAGTTACACTAGCTTAAGATTAAATCAGTCAATATACAAAATTTGGCCTATTGATATACTTATCCCCACTCCCGGTAACAACTGGAATAGCTGCTGAAATAGTTTAGTTGGTTAAAACCTACCACTCATAACGGTAAGTCAAAGGTTCAAGTCCTTTTTTCGGCTTATATAACTTTACTAAAAGCAAGCGTATATAGTTACGTGATTTTATAGTACAGCTGGGACTAAATAGTTACGCTGTATTGTATTTGCTATTAGTTTATTAAGCTAACTTAATAAAACAAACTGTAAGCAAGAAATGGTCATACAATAATGGGGCGCGCTATATAGAGTTATACTATAAGCCCTAAAATACTTTATAATGAAAAACATTCTAACACAAAATCTAGCTAAATATTTCCTACCAGGTGGAAATGTTCAAATTACTGGACATAGTTTTGGTAAAGGAGTTGAAAGTACGAACATGCTTAATGCTACACGAAGTGCTATTAAATTAATCGCACACTTTTTCTCACCAATTAATGCTCTAGCAAGTAAACCAGTATTTACTGTTACGGCTAATTCAGTTATCGTACATGTTTTCTATTACATCCCTGTAAAAGGACAAACTCTTAATAACAATACAGTAAATAACTTAGGTGAAACATTAAGCACACTTTTTGGACGACCAGTAGAACTACGTTTAGTTAAACTACACTATCCATATCTTAATAGTTATATTTTAGCACAATATATTGCACTGAATACACAAGAATATACACTAGTACAAATTGTTCGTCGAATTTTTGGTTCAATGTCACCAGTTAAAGGTACATCAGACATTCTAGCAGCTCTTTCTAGCGATATGCCATCTCCGGCCTCTCTAGGAGCTGTAGTTGGAATTAAAGTACGAGTATCTGGTCGATTAGTAACAGAACGATCACGACCACGACAAACTGTACAAACAGCACAAATTGGTTCTTTTGCTAAAGGAAATATGTCTCTAGTAGATAGTGCTTCTTTCACAAGCAAAAACAAAAAAGGTGCTTTTACTGTTAAAGTTTGGATTAGTCAACGAGCAGTAGTATAATTTATCTTTACAATCCCCTCTAGGTAAAATATTATGCTGATCGGAAGGAATGGGAGTCGAACCCATAAGGAGTATTCCTCCGTCCAGTTAGCAACCGGATCCACCTCGCCATAGTTGTGTCCTTCCTATAAATTTAGCTGAAAATAAGAATAAATGGACTCGAACCATTAACAAACTGATTAAAAGTCAGCTACTCTACCAATTGAGTTATATTCTCGTTAATACATAATTAAGCGCTGACCTTTTTCGATTCGAACGAAAACTCTACCCCACCAAAAAGGGTCGGGTTACCTATTACCCTAAAGGTCATGTAAACTTTTTATAAAATTATATAAAATTTTTATAATATGCTTAATACCTACATCTGGAATCGAACCAAAAACTCGAATTTACAAGATTCGCGTTATACCACTTAACTATGCGGGCTAGAGAGGTTTATTATATAAATGCTCGGGGCTGGACTTGAACCAACTCCCCAGAATCTTCAGTTCTGTGCTCTACCGGTTGAGCTACCTAAGCTTAATGTTGGAGAAATAGGGACTCGAACCCTAACGTCCGTGATGCAAACACGGAATACTAGCCCTTATATGATTTCCCCTTACTCTTTTAGGTATTTATAAAGGGGGTTTTATTTATAATATTACTAGTATGGTGTTACATCAAATGCAACAAGGATACTTGGCACTAGTACAATTAGAGCAATAGCTAATGGAAGCATTCCTGTCCAACAGAAGACCATTAGTTGGTCATATCGAAGTCGTGGCAGTGTTGCTCGGAACCATACAAATAAGAAACAGAATGCACATGTTTTTAGTCCTAATACAATACTTTGCAGATTAATGAAAGTATCGTTGATAAATAGTTCTGGCATGTTATATCCACCAAAGAATAAGATAGCTGTTAGTGTTGACATAAGCACAATAGAACAGTATTCACCTAGGAAGAAGAATACGAAAATCATACCACTGTGTTCTGTGAAGAATCCAGCAACAAGTTCTGATTCCGCTTCTGGAAGATCGAAAGGTGTTCGATTTGTTTCAGCTAAAGCTGAGATAAAGAAGATAATGAACATAGGTAGCAGAGGAACTACAAACCAAATAGCTTCTTGTTGTTCGATAATGCTGATAATATTGAATGATCCTGTTAGTAGAATTACTGTTAGAATCGCAGAACTAAGAATTAGTTCATACGAGATCATTTGAGCTGTAGATCGAAGTGAACCTAGGAAAGCATATTTAGAGTTTGCAGACCAACCTGCAAATAGGACTCCATAAACTCCAACTGATGAGATAGCTAGAGTGTATAGAATACCTAGTGAGAAGTCTGACAGTGTAAGACCTGCACCAAATGGGATTACACCCCATCCAAGTAGACTGAAGATAAGTGTAATAACAGGAGCTAAGAAGAATAAACTTTTAGTAGCTTGAGCTGGTACTACAGTTTCTTTAACTACTAATTTAAGAGCATCCGCGAATGGTTGCAGCACTCCGTAGTAACCTACTTTGTTAGGTCCAACACGACGTTGCATTGCTGCTAGAACTTTACGTTCGATAATAGTCATGAAGGCAACTGATAGTAGAATAGGTACTAGCACAATCAGTACTTCAAGTAGGTTGTAAATTACAAGTAGCATGATAAGTGTGAAAATATTTTAAAGGTCCAGATTGAACCTGTATCTATAATAAGATAATTTATATTATAAGATTATGATTGTGAATCTAGCCAGCTTAGGTATTTTTCTAGAGATACTGCTTCTACCGCGATAGGCATGAATCCGTGGTATACTCCACATAGTTCTGAACATTGTCCGTAGAATACTCCTTCTCGTTGGATTAGTACTGAAGTTTGGTTCAGACGTCCTGGACAACAGTCAATTTTTAGTCCAAGTGATGGAACAGCAAAATCGTGAATTACATCAGCTCCTGTTACAACAAATCGGATGTGTGTATCAACTGGTACAACAACTCGGTTATCTACATCAAGTAGTCGTAGTTGTCCATCTTCTAGGTCAGTTTCTGGAATCATGTAACTGTCGAATTCAATTGATTCTCCGTCATCATTTACAAAGTCACTGTATTCGTAAGACCAGTACCATTGGTGTCCAACAACTTTAATAGTCATTGAAGGTGAGATAACTTCGTCCATTAGGTACAGTAGTTTGAATGATGGGAATGCAATAGCAATAAGAATAAAAGCTGGAGTAATTGTCCATACTAGTTCGATAAGTGTACCGTGGTTGGCATATTTGTATACAATAGGTGATTTGTTACTGCTGAAGTTTACTACAACAGATCCAATAACCCATGCTACACCAACGAAAATTACAATAAGATAGAAGAAAATAGAATCGTGTAGTTCTGTGATTCCTTCGAATGTAGGACTAGCTCCATCTTGGAATCCAATTTGCCAAGGTTCTGGCGCATCACAGTACACTGGGTTTAAGTTAAATAGATTTAACATGTAATGATTAGTTTATAGCATATCCTTAATTAGCGCGCAATCATAGCCAGTCACAAAATATACATTTGCGGCCAATAATATATAAATGAACACTATGCACAATATCGCATAGGCTTTGCGTCTCCAATAACTACTAAATTAAAGATGTAGTTATAGGCCCGATACCTGGACTGTACATATAATATACCAGCAAATGTATTGCTGTTACAATCCTATACCTTGCTTTACGCTCTTATATGGTATCGATAAGGTGTGTCCTCAATAATAGTTATAGCCTTTTTCTTACCTCTTTGGTCAGTATTAGCTAATAAGGAATAGCCGAATCGAACGGCTGTAGCCACTGTGTAAGAATGGTGATTTAACCACTAATCTAATTCCCTTGTACACTTATAATAGAGCTCACTTAAACAGTTATGAAAGGGGATTGTTTATATAATATTAAGATGTTGTATATAGTAGTTGTGTTACTGCTACATGTAGATCTGTAAAGATAATGTTAGGCATAATACCAAAGATTAGTGCTACTAATAACATAGGTAGCATTACCATGAATTCTCGTCGAGAGATGTCAGTTGTGTATGATAAGTATTGTGAGTATGCACCAAAGGCTAATCGGTTGAATAAGAAAATACTGTAACATGCAGATAGTACAATACTTGAAGCTCCTAATAGACCGATAACAGGACTTTTTTGGAAAATACCAGCAAGTGATAGTGCTTCACCAATCCAGTTTAATGAAAGAGGTACTGCCATATTGAATGCTGTAGTAATAAAGAACAGTACTGCGAATACTGGCATGTATACAGTTAGACCTCGATAGTATCGGATCACCCGAGTATGGAATCGGTCGTATAGAACACCCCCTACCAGTGTGAACATAGCAGGTGAGATTACTCCGTGAGCAATTGATAGAGCAATAGCTCCTTCAATACCTACAATAGTGTTAGAGAACAGTCCTAGAACTACAATAGCCATGTGACTGATAGATGAATAAGCTACCAGAGCTTTGAAATCTACTTGTCGTAATGTAGCTAGTGATGAGTATACTAGTGTTACAATTGCAATTGTTTGTACTAGAGGTGAGAAGTATGATGTAGCATCCGGCATAAATCCGATAAGAATTCGTAGGTATCCGTATGTAGCTAATTTAAGGAATAGACCAGCTAGAAGAATAGATCCGGCTAATGGAGCTTCAGCATGAGCACGCGGTAACCACATATGGAATGGTACCAGTGGAGTTTTCACTGCAAATGATAAGAAGAAACCTAACCACAGAATTTGTTGTCCACTTAAGTTAAATTCAGATAATGAGACTACTGCGAAATCTGTACTTCCTACGTTATAGTAAATTACCATAATTGATAGTAGCATAAATAGTGATCCAGCTAATGTGTACAGGAATAGCAGGAATGATGCTCGAATTCGTGTAACAGAACCTCCCCAAATACCAACTACAAGGAACATAGGAATTA
Source organism: Petrea volubilis (assembly GCA_026212405.1). NCBI lineage: Eukaryota > Viridiplantae > Streptophyta > Magnoliopsida > Lamiales > Verbenaceae > Petrea > Petrea volubilis. Next base: position 21,423 of record JAOWBU010000265.1, read on the forward strand.
GTACTGATTCGAAGAAAATATAGAATAGCATAAGATCTAGTACCACGAAAACTGCAATCAGTAATGTTTCCATTAGTAGGAAAGCAATTAGGAAGTATTTCATTCCAAATTTAATGTTATCCCAGTTAGCCACAATACATAGTGGTGTAATGAAAGTAGTTAGTAATACAAAGTAAAGACTAATACCATCAATTCCAATGTTAAGGTGACAGAAACTAAGACTGTTAAATTCTTGTACGAATTGGTATTGTACAGAACTTGAATCAAATTCTCCCCAAAGTACTACAGACAGGATAAAGTTAACCATTGATGTAGCTAGAGCAATTTGTTTCATCCGTGTTACACCAGTGTTTGACTCTTCGCTAATAGGAAGTAGTACTAGTGAACCGATAATAGGAATAAGTAATAGAGCAGAAAGCATAATTATAAAATATAGAATAGAACCTTTAGGAATTTGCAAGCAAATTTACACGTGCAGTAATACTATATGTGATGAAGTTTATATGTTCATAACAATAGATAGACTCACGCTTTTAATAAAGGAGATACTCAGAATTGAACTGAGCTCATAGGGTTAGAAGTCCCTTATAATAACCAAATATACTATATCCCCTATTTATATTAATGTGAGAGATATTGTTTCTATATGCATATAAAATCGAAGGGGATTTATATAAATTATAATATGGGAATAGGTATATATTAGAATACACCGTCTGATCCCCACCAGTATACTGCAGCATAAAGGAATAGCCAAACTACATCAACAAAGTGCCAGTATAGAATAGATGATTCTAGTCCCATGTGGTGTTCTGCTGTGAAGTGGTATGCGATAATACGGAAGAAAGCTACTGAAATGAAAATTGTTCCAATAATTACGTGGAATCCGTGGAATCCTGTTGAGAAGAAGAAACATGATCCGTATACTCCATCAGCAATTGTGAAATCAGCATCCATGTATTCAAATCCTTGAAGTGCTGTGAACATTAGAGCAAGGATAATTGTCATAGCTACACCTAGAATTGTAGCTCGTCGGTTTCCTTCGATAAGCGCGTGGTGTGCATATGTAACTGTTGCTCCACTAGATAGTAGTAAAATAGTGTTAAGTAGAGGAACTGTCATAGGGTTAAGAGCTGTAACTCCAACTGGAGGCCATTGTGAACCTAATTCAACAGTAGGAGCTAGAGATGAGTGGAAGTATGCCCAGAAGATAGAAATGAAGAAGAATACTTCTGTCACAATAAATAGAGATACTCCCATTGTTAGTCCTTTTTGCACAATCAGTGTGTGGTCTCCTAGATATGTACCTTCTGTTGTAACATCTCGGAACCATAGAATGAAGGCAAATAGTGTGGCAAAGAACCCTAATGTTACTAGAGTTGAACCATGAGCGATACCGTTAAAGTATAGTACGGCACCGATCATCATTGATAGTACAGCATTAGCTGTTAAGATAGGCCAAGGGCTAGCTTCCACTAGATGAAATGGAAACGCTTGGAATTGGTATCGTGGTGATGATACTGCTGTCATTATAAAGATAATTTAAATATTAAATACGCAATTAAGCGTTTCATGTTTTCATATATAAATATATGAGAAATAGCTACGGAATGTGTCTATTACTAGTTCACTTCTTTTGCTCACTTTTAGTGTAATTATAAAGTATAGTTCCTATTTCTGAATTAATAGGACTTTAAATATGGTTATAAAGGGGGTTATTATGATAGATCTTATGTGATAGTAGCTCGGTTAATAGCACTTCGTTGATCAGTAAAGTAAAGTGCTCCTTTACCTAATTCGTATACGAATCCTAGAGTAAGTACCGTGAAGAAAATAATCGCAATCCAGAAACCATATACTGATACATTGTATAATGTTACAGCAATAGGGTATAGTAGTAGAATTTCTAGATCAAAGATTAGGAATAGAATACCAACTAGATAATATTGAATACTGAACGGAGCTCGAGTTTGTCCATAAATTGGAGAGAACCCACATTCGTAAGCTGTTACTTTTTCTGTGTCAGGTCGGTGTGCTGCTAGTAGTACATTAGCCATAAGGAGAATAACTACTAGAACAGGAACAAATAAGAATAGTAATGTAATTGCGCTCATTAGTAGTGGAATAGTGTTAGAGCCAGTAGACTAGTGCTATTTAAGATGATAGATGGTTTGAACACAAATAGTGTGATAGCCATTGTTAGTGTTGCGATGGCAAATGCATGAACACTTGTAATTTTGCTTTGTCCTGTTACTGTTGAACCTGCATCTACATCTTGCCCTTGTGAAGCATATGTGTCGAAGTGAATAACTCGAACAATTTTTAAGTAGTATGAGGCACTGATAACTGAAACGATAATAGCAACGAATGATAGGAAGTAGTATCCACTGTGTGTAGCTGAATATAGAACCATTTGTTTTCCAAAGAATCCAATTAGAGGAGGTACACCAGCCATAGAAAATAGTGATAGAGTAAGAGCAAGTCCTAGTAGCGGATTTGCTCGGAATTGTCCAGCAAGATCTGAAATGAATTGGATATCTGTACCGTTTCCATCTGATCGACCTACAGATGAATGCATGATGTATCCAAATGCAAGGATAACAAGGAATGCATTTAGGTTAGTTAGGCTGTATTGTACAATATAGAATAGGAAAGATTCAATTGATTCTTCGCTGTTAACAGCTAGAGCCAGAAGTAGGAATCCAACATGTGAAATTGTACTGTACGCAAACAGTCGTTTGATTCGATATTGAGCTAGACCTACAACAGTACCAATAATTAGTGACAGTAGTGATGAAACTAATAGCAGGTTTTTCCATACATCAAATGACACACCATCAATTAATAGTGATAGTGATGCTCCTGTAAATCCTAGTCCACTTTGTAGTTCTAATAGTAATACAAAGATAGAGATTTTAGGCATAATTGTTAACCATGTTGTTACGATAGTTGGCACACCATCATATACATCAGGAGCCCAGTTATGGAAAGGAGCTGCTGCCACTTTGAATAAGAATCCTACCACTAGAATTGTCATTCCGATAATACATGGACCTAGACCTGATGTTAAGTTATCTACACCACCAACAGATAGAATAGAGAAAATGCTTTCAAGATTTGTTAGACCTGTATAAGCATATACTAGAGCTGATCCTAAAAGGATAAGTCCAGATGATAGTCCACCTAGAAGGAAGTATTTTAGACCTGCTGAAGTGGCTGATTCTGAGTCTCGGTATAATGTAGCTAGAATATAAACTGCGAATGATTGTAGTTCGATACTTAGATACACTGAAACTAGATCAGCACTAGAAATTAGGAATGAGGCACCACATGTACTGAATAGAATAATTAGAGGGTATTCAGGAATTGTAGGCACGGCAGTGAATACAGTTCGAGCTTGTGACCGAGTAAATTCGTAGAATTTACCTGCTGCATTAGTGATTGGAGCCCAAGGCAGCAGAATGATAGCACCAACAATGAAGATAAATGTATCCATTGCTTGTGATACGGAAGTCACTTGGAATAGCCCACTGTAAATACTTACACCTGAGCCAATAGCTTGGATGTCAAGGGCGTTATATGATAACGCTGCGGTATATAGTAGAACAATAGAAGCTACCCGTGTTAATAAGATAGGAGAAATGTTAACGTTAGGAAGCGCTACGGCTGTCATTAGAGAGAAAATACCTAAAACAAGCATTACTATCAAAGCGTTACATTAAATGTTTGCAGTTACCCACTACTTATTAAATGCTGTGACATGGTTGCCACATATGAAAGATATAAGTATTCAGAATCGAACTGAAATCATAAACGTTTATATCATAAACATTCACGCAAACCCTTTTGTTATACTCATTTTTATAGAAATTTATATTTCATAATTTTAGTAGTTATATGAGTGTCCGGAATCGAACCGGAGTCATCCGATTGGAAGTCGGAGATAATAACCGCTATATGACACTCACTATATTAATAAACAATAGCTTACTTTAAGCGTCCTAAAGGACTCGAACCCTTATTGGACCGCTTCGAAGGCGGAGGCATTATCCATTATGCTAAAGACGCTTTATATAATACAAATGAAGAGACTCGAACTCTTAAGTCACGGGGACACCGTGTCCTAAGCACGGCTCGTATACCAATTCCGACACATTTGCTCTTACTTTTAGCTTATAATACTTTTATGGGGGTTTTAATATTAATTATCTATCAGCCGCAGGTTCCCCTACAGCTACCTTGTTTCGACTTCAGAACAATCAGCCTTGGCAACTCGTAATAGTATACATATGCAAAATTACTGATTAATACAGTGCTATGCTTAGATTTATTGCATTATACATAATATCACTTCATAACTTTTAGCCTCTCATCCCGTGACGAGCGGTTAGTACCCTCGTGAGATTGAGTTTCACCGTGCCGTGGTGATGCACGATTACTCGGAATTCCTGCTTCATGTGGACGAGTTCCAGTCCACAATCCGTACTTTAACGTGTTTTAGTGGTTAGCTCCTTCTTGCGAGATTGCATCATTTTGTACACGTTCTTGTGGCACGTCTATAGCCCACACCATAAGGGCCATGAGGGCTTGTCATAGTCCTCCTAAAGTCACTCTTTATCAGAATGAGACTATAAGGTATAAACTTATAGCGAGGATTGCGTTAGTTAAACGGAATTAACCTTAGGCCTTACGAGCACTAACTGGCGACAGCCATGCAACACCTGTACACTACGCTTATATAAGCATTGTAGGTATGCAAGATGTGGTAAGATTTTACGCGGATTATCGTATTAAATAACATGCTTCACTCCGTTTGCTCACGGGCGGTCTAATTATTTGTATTTCAGCCATGCGACTATACTTTACAGGTGGCAGATTTAACGCGTTAGCCTTGAAACTAGCTAGATATAACTAATTTCTAATCTGCATCGTTTACAGCTAAGAGTACTGGGGTATCTAATCCCTATTCATGCCTTAGCCTTCGTACCTTACCGTCAGTTATTACTTAGTAGAATGCTTTCGCCATTGGTTCTCCCCCTAGTATCATAAGATATCAGCCCTACTCTAGGTATTGTTTCTACTTCTATTTAACTCTAGCAATATATCTATTACCGGCTACGTACCCTTTACACCAATTTATAACTCCGATGGGTCGCCCTTTCTGTCTTACCGCGTCTGCTGGCACAGAATTTGGACAGGACTAATCAAACTCAGATCATCATTCAAAGTTCTTATCATATAGAATCTAGGTTACTGGTTCACACTTTAGTGCATTGACCAATATTCTTCACTGCTGCGCATCAAGAGATGCTTTGGACTTTTTCATTTCCAATGTCGAGCTTAAGACTTTCATCCAACTCTTCCTATTATCGGCTTGTTAAGCTTTACCTCACCAACTACCTATTAGGCATTGAGCAGATCTTAAGACGGATACTATCCTTTTCATATATACATGATTCCCATGTATCTTAAGGTACTTTCTCAATGATACTGACCAGTACGCTATGATTACAGAATAATCATTCAACTCGCATGTGTTAAATACCTAAATACCCATCCGGATGTGCCATAATTAAACACTTACTATAATGTCTTTCTCTTATTAAAGACTTGAATTAGATTTTATAGATCTAACTGTTTTGTATGTCATAAGACATGTTTCTCTTTTAACTAATGTGTATATAAGTATTTACGGATTAAAAAGGATTCGAACCTCTGAATGCTTGCGCATTACCGTATTTCAAGTACGGCGCCTTAAACCACTTGGCTATTAATCCTATATGTTACCGGCCGGTCGCTTTTAGTAAAAAGGGGGGTTGTAAATTATAGTTTAGTAATGTATACTCGTGTAACAAATAGTTGTACAAAGTATGGTAGTACGTATACTGACATTACATATGTAATTGTGAACAGTGCTACAAGAGCGAATGTGATTTGGTTCACAAAGTAGAATGGTAGTAGTTGTGGCATAGTATTATATTGTTATATTGGCTCTATGTTAAGAACTGTCTTTTTGTGTAAGACGCAAAATTTATAGGGGATTTTATATGCTATAAATAGCAACTAATCAAGTTGTTACCTTGATACATAATAAATATTTATTATCGACAGAAAGGTTTAATGTCTTTCTGCTAAGAAATGTCTAGCGTATAACTAAGATTGTACTGGCATCATGTGGTATGCGTGGTATGGTGTTGGACTTGGCACTGTCCATTCTAGTGTTGTACTTGTAGCTGTTTCTTTAAGGTATGATGGTGTACTCATAAAGAATTGTGGTTGTGCCCACGGATTAGCTACTGCTACTGGTTGGTTCACTAGCATATCGTAAATTACGTACAGGAAAATTGCTGTAGCAACTACCGAAATGATTGAACCAATTGAACTGATGTAGTTCCATCCTTCGAATGCATCTGGGTAATCAGGAATTCGACGTGGCATTCCGGCCAGCCCAAGGAAATGTTGTGGCATGAATGTTGTGTTTACTCCAATGAACAGAGTCCAGAAGTGAACTTGTGCTAGTGTTTCGTTGTACATTTTTCCTAAGATTTTTGGTGCCCAGTAGTAGAATCCTGCGTAAATTGAGAATACAGCTCCCATTGATAGAACATAGTGGAAGTGTGCAACTACGTAGTATGTGTCGTGCATTGCAACATCCATTGAAGCGTTTGCTAGAACTACTCCTGTTAGTCCTCCAATTGTGAATAGAGCTACGAATCCTAGAGCGAATAGCATAGATGCAGAGTATCGAACAGAACCTCCGTAACATGTAGCTAACCATGAGAATACTTTAATACCTGTTGGTACAGCAATAATCATTGAGGCAGCTGTGAAGTAGGCTCGTGTATCTACATCAAGTCCTACTGCATACATGTGATGTGACCATACAATGAATCCTAGAATTCCAATAGAAGCAATAGCGTATACCATACCTAGGTAACCGAATACTGGTTTACCTGAGAATGCAGAAATTACGTGAGAGATCATACCGAAACCTGGAATAATCATTAGATATACTTCAGGATGTCCGAAGAACCAGAATAGGTGTTGGTATAGTACTGGATCACCTCCTCCGGCTGGGTCATAGAATGATGTATTGAAGTTTCGATCTGTAAGAATCATTGTAATTGCACCTGCTAGTACAGGGATACATAGTACGATAATAACTGATTGCATTAGCATAGCCCATACGAATAGAGGCATTTTGTGTAGTGTCATACCTGGAGCTCGCATGTTAATGATAGTTGTAATAATGTTCATACCTCCTAGCATTGATGAAATTCCTGATAGGTGAAGTGAGAAGATCGCAAGATCAACTGATCCACCTGAATGAGCTTGTACTCCTGCTAGTGGTACATACATTGTCCAACCAGTTCCCATTCCTTGTTCTACGAAGACACTGGCTAGGATAAGTACAATTGCTGGTGGTAGAATCCAGAAACTTACGTTATTAAGACGTGGGAAAGCCATATCAGGTGCTCCAATAAGAACTGGAACCATATAGTTGGCAAACCCTGCCATTGTAGGTACTACCATGAAGTAAATCATCATAATACCGTGAGCAGTAATGATAACGTTGAATAGTTGATGGTCTCCAGCTAAGAATTGACTTCCTGGCGCTGATAGTTCTAATCGAATAAGAACAGAGAACGCTGTACCTAGTAGACCTGTAAAGATCCCAAACATTAGATAAAGTGTTCCGATGTCTTTCGCGTTAGTAGAGAATAACCATCGAGTAAGCATATTTGTTATCCTTAAGACCCTCATTAACAAACAATCTTCTGTAATGACAATTTATTTAATAATCATTATATAGAAGTAATTATAACAAAACAATTTATTTTAGTCTTGTGCTTTTAATGTTTTTAGTATCTTTTAAGAAAATAGTATTTTTAGTTAAAAGCATGACATAATATGGACAGTTAGGTGTAAGTAATCAAAGTGATTGTTAGGGATGCCTAGCGAATATTCATTGAAAGGAGGTGGCAACACCAAAAGCTAAAGTATAACAAATATCTATAGCGATCCTAAGGGAAACCAAATTAATAATTGGCTTTTAACGAGCTAATTGTTTATAATAATAGTACGCAGTGAACTGAAACATCTAAGTAACTGTAGGAAAGGAAATCAACCGAGACTCCATTAGTAGTGGCGAGCGAAACTGGACTAGCCTATTAACTTATATATAGTAGAATACCTTGGAAAAGGTAATCCGTAGAAGGTGATAGCCCTGTATATTATGTATAATGTTATTAAAAAAGTAATGTGGGAGAAAACTTGCATGAACATAGCAGTAATAAAATTTTATTACAGTTATTTGGGGAACCATCCTCAAAGGCTAAGTATGAATATTCAGCGATAGTGAAGAGTACCGTGAGGGAAAGGTGAAAAGAGCGTCGATGACGAGTGAAATAGATTCTGAACTAGCAATCATATAAGCACTTAGAGCTGACCTGGTGATAGAAACCAAAAGTCAGTGATAAGGTACCTTTTGTATAATGGGTTAGCGAGTTTATGTTAATAGCAAGGTTAATAACCCCAGCGAAAGCGACTGACCGGGTTATAAAATTATAATAATTTTATTAACAGGTGCGGGATTAGTTATTATCATAAGACCCGAAACGAGGTGATCTACCTTTGGCCAGATTAGTAAATAGATCGAACGGATCAATGTTGCAGTATTGTCCGATGAGCTGAAGGTTGTAGGTGAAAGACCAATCTGACCTCGATATAGCTGGTACTCCTCGAAACGTATTTAGGTACGGCTCTCTAATATAAATTTATGCAGGTACAGCACTGATTGCCATACTTAATTTTAGTATTACTAAAATTAGGTTCAATTGGGGGATCGTGAGATTCTACCATTGGTAGTTAATCTCGGAATTACATAAATTGGTGTAGAGAAGACAGACTGTTCATGATAAGGTGGATAGTCGAGACGGAAACAGCCGTGAGCATAGAAGAAGGTCCCAAAATAGTGATTAAGTGAAATTAAGGAAGTTAAAGTCCTCATACAACTATAAAGTGTGCTTGGAAGTAGCAATCTTTTAATGATAGTGTAACAACTTAGTAGTCTAATGGATTTTAGCGCCGAAGATTAACGGGTCTTAGATCACTTACCGATACTATGCCGTTAATTTATTATAAAATAAATTAATAGGGTAGAGGAGCATTCAGCATGGTTGAAGAATAGTGTTTCATTATTTGGACATAGCTGAAGAGAGTATGCTAACATGAGTAACGTAGAAAGAAGCTATAATGCTTCTCGCCGAATGAGAAAGGGTTTCATAGAAATGTTAAACAGCTATGAGTTAAAACGGCCTCTAAGACGGATGGCTAATGCCATCAGTAGATGAGTGTGTCACAGAAAATCCATCAATAGATGGGTCAGGAAAATAATGTGACTGATTACCGTACCTTAAACCGACACAGGTTCTCGGGTAGAGTATACTAAGGCGATGAGATAATACTATATAAGGAACTCGGCAAATTGCATCCGTACACTCGATAATAAGGATGACCATAATTATATAATTATGGTGACACAAAATCGGGAGGCATGACTGTTTACCAAAAACACAGGCATCTGCTATATTTAATAATGTTGTATAGGTGCTGAATCTTGTCCGATGTCATGAGTATAATAATGGGGCTATAATTAGTTTCTGTTAGAACCTCTGATCAATGATAGTCTTAACTATAAGGATTCTAAGGTAGCGAAATTCCTTGGCCGTTAAATGCGGTCCTGCATGAATAGAGTAACAATGCCTCTGCTGTCTCATATAGTATCTCAGTGAAATTGAATTAGCCGTGAAGATGCGGTTTACGTGCGGGTAGACGGGAAGACCCTATGCAGCTTTACTATAACCAGTTACCGTTTTGAGCTAAATCAGGTGTAGCGTAGAAGGGAGTCATTAGACGTCAATGAAACACCTTTACTGATTTAAGTACGAAACTTATCTCTGCCTTTTATAAGGCCGGGAAAAAGTGACTGGCTGGTAGTTTAACTGGGACGGTTTCCTCCAATATAGTATCGGAGGACTTCAAAGGTATGCTTAAATTAGATGGAAACTAATTCGTTATGTAGAACGAATGTAAGTGTAAAGGCATAAGCATGCTTAACTGTAAGACTGACAAGTCAAACAGATACGTAAGTAGGACTTAGTGATCCGGTGGTTTTGAATGGAAAGGCCATCGCTCAAGGAATAAAGTTACGCTAGGGATAACAGGGTAATAGCGCGCGAGAGTTCATATTGTCCGCGCTGTTTGCCACCTCGATGTCGACTCACCTTATCCTCCTGGTGCACAAGCTGGGAAGGGTTCTGCTGTTCGCAGATTAAAAAGGTACGCGAGTTGGGTTCAATACGATGAGAGTCAGTATGGTTCCTATCTTCCGCACGGAAGATTAATCAAATTTGGACGGATCTTTAGTACGAAAGGACTTAGATCTGCGTTTCTATGGTGTACCAATTGTTGGTTAGCGTTTTTTTTTAAAAAAACGAGAAAACTGGCACCGTTGGGTAGCTACAACGTAAGGATAAAGGCTGAAAGCATATAAGCCCGAAGCCTACCAAAGGAGATTATATAAGGCTAGAAGTAGACTACTTCTTGATAGGTCACATGTGTAAGCATCGTAAGGTGTTCAGCTTAGTGATACTAATTAGCCCAGAAAATATTATTTTTCTTGTACTTACACCTACATATTACCCACAACATACCACATATGTCTTTATTAAGCAATATTTAGACATTAAAAGTAAGAGATCTCTCTAAAAGAGTACTCGTACTTAGCATAATCTTTACTAACTACCTATGTCTATTATTAGATGATAGGCCGTAAAGATGACTAATTTTACATATTTATTATGACAGGAAAATACATTGGTGCAGGAGCAGCTGCAGTAGGACTAGCAGGAGCCGGAGTAGGTATTGGAGTAGTATTCGGAGCTCTAATTCTTGGAGTATCACGAAACCCAGCCCTTCGAGGTCAACTATTCACATACGCAATTCTAGGATTCGCTCTAGCAGAAGCTACAGGACTATTCGCCCTTATGGTTTCATTCCTTCTACTATACTCATAGTTAAAGAAATGGGAGGGGTTTCTTAATTTAATCCCCTTCTATGTATACGACGTTTGTCGAATATCTCTAGTAGTCAAATGACATTTAGAGACACAAGAGTCTACTTACCTAAAAATTTACACATAATGATCCACAACATCTTTATTAACTCACCTCTAGAACAATTCGAAGTGACACCTTTTATTAGTGTTACTGCTCCTATTCTAGGTGACTTTAACCTATCTCTAACTAACTTAGGGTTCTACGCACTTCTTACAGTGTTCCTAGTTCTTGGACTACACATCGTAGCTAACACTCATACTCACTTATTCCAAGCAAATGGAGTATCGCTCTAGAAAGTGCTTACGCATCAGTACACGCTATGGTGCGAGATCAAATTGGTCCAGCTAACGAAATTTACACACCATTTATTTACAGTCTGTTCTTCTTTGTAATCATCGCTAACCTTAACGGTAACATTCCATACGGATTCACAGTAACAACATCTCTTATTGTTGCTATTGGACTATCAGTAATCATTTTCCTAGGTGTTACAATTATTGGACTAACAAAACACGGACTGCACTTCTTTGCATTCTTCATCCCATCTGGAACACCTCTTGGACTAGTACCTCTACTAGTATAATTGACTAATCTCTTACCCTAGCTCGAGCTGCTTCACTTGGAGTTCGGGCATTCAGTAACATGATGGCTGGTCACACACTACTAACAAATCCTATCTACATTCTTAGCACAACTATTTACTGCAAGCATTCTAAATCGCTGTAGTAACTCTAATTCTATTGCGATCTTCGTAGCACTTATTGGACTAGAACTAGCTGTGTCACTAATTCAAGCTTACGTATTCTGTGTACTAACATGTAGCTACATTAAGATGCAATTGAATCTTCACTAGTGCATAACTAATAATATATATATAACTAATCCCCCTTAGATATTGTATTAAATAGAAATTATACCTTTGTTACATAAATATATATTAAAAGCAAAGAGTCTACGAGTGGCCTCATTGCTGCGATTGCACAATCCCACGCATTAGGGTTCATTCCCTATAGACTCTAACAAACCCCAAAAGGGATGTCGTACAATGGGTAGTATAGGGATCTCCAAAGTCTTAG
>JAOWBU010000266.1:6303-33500 GCA_026212405.1 Petrea volubilis
TCCACCACGTGGCTCGGATCGAAGACGTACTTTCTCAGCATTGATACGTGAAATACATTGTGTACTCCTGCTAAAGATGGGGGTAGAGCTAGTCGATAGGCCACTTCTCCTATTCTTTCCAAGATTTCAAATGGCCCAATAAATCGAGGGCTTAGCTTTCCTCGCATGCCAAAACGCATCACGCCCTTTGATGGGGAAACTTTCAAGAACACGTGATCGCCCTCTTTGAACTCTAATCTCCGTCTCCTTATATCTGCGTAGCTCTTTTGTCGACTTTGAGCAATACGTAATCGATCTCGCACTACTTGTATCTTCTCAATTGCTTGTTGCACTAGATCCGGTCCTAATATCTTTCTCTCCCCGACCTCATCCCAGTGGATTGGCGAACGACACTTCTTCCCATATAACGCCTCGAACGGAGCCATCTGGATACTAGCTTGATAACTATTATTATATGCAAACTCCACCATAGGTAAATGTGGTTCCCACGACCCCTTGAATTCCAGAATACAAGCCCTCAACATGTCTTCTAGGGTTTGAATAGTTCTCTCCGATTGTCCATCAGTCTGTGGGTGAAAGGCTGTGCTAAAATGCAACTTAGTACCCAATGATTGGTGTAAACTCCGCCAAAAATGAGAGACAAAGCGGGGATCTCTATCGGAAACGATTGTACATGGAACCCCATGAAGTTTCACAATTTTCTCCTTGTACAATTCCGCTAAGCTATCCAAGGGTGTATTTTCCCTAATCGGCACAAAGTGAGCCACCTTTGTCAATCGATCCACAATCACCCAAATTGCTGAATTTCCCTTCTGAGTTCGGGGTAGTCCTGTAACGAAGTCCATGGTAATGTGCTCCCATTTCCACTCCGGGATTGGGAGGGGTTGTAACTCTCCGGCTTTTTGCTTATGCTCGGCCTTGACTCGTTGGCAAACTAAACACCTTGAGACATACTCTGCTATTTCTCTCTTCATATTATTCCACCAAAAGGTCTCCTTTAGGTCCTTATACATTTTAGTGCTACCAGGGTGAATGGTGTATCCCGTAGTGTGAGCTTCTTGAAGAATCTCCTTCTTTATCTCTGAGTCATTTGGCACACATAGTCTATTACGAAACCTTAGGTAGCCATCTGGACGAACATCAAATTCAGATTTACCGCCCTTTTCCTTATTGCTTCGGATCTCCTGCATTTGGGGATCATTATTTTGGGCCATTCCTATTCTCTCAACCAAGATAGGCTGGAGTCTTAGGTTGGTTAGCTTTGTCACACTCCCATGTACCCTTACCTCAACTCGCAGTCGATTGAGGTCCTCTAGAATGTGTCTTTGATTAGTTACTAGCATGGCCAAGTTCCCCGTAGTCTTACGGCTCAGCGCGTCAGCCACTACATTAGCTTTCCCGGGGTGGTAGTTGATAGTCAAATCGTAGTCACTGAGCAATTCTAACCACCTTCTTTGTCTCAAGTTCAGCTCCTTCTGGGTAAAAATATATTTTAAGCTTTTGTGGTCTGTGAAAATCTCGCATTGCTCTCCATAAAGGTAATGTCTCCAAAGTTTTAATGCAAAAACCACCGCTGCTAGCTCCAAGTCATGCGTAGGATAGTTTTGTTCATGTACTTTGAGTTGTCTAGAGGCATACGCTACTACTTTATCCTTCTGCATTAATACGCATCCTAACCCCTTTCTTGATGCATCACAATAAACCGTATATCCTTCTCCACATACTGGTAGCGTAAGTATGGGAGCAGATACCAGTCTATCCTTTAATTCTATAAAGCTCTGCTCACATTCTTCCGTCCATTCAACTTATTCCCTTTTTGGGTCAAGCGAGTCAAGGGTACTGCAATGCGAGAGAACCCTTCAACAAAGCGTCGATAATAGCCAGCTATTCCTAAAAAGCTGCGCACTTCTGTAACCGTTGCCGGCCTACTCCATTCTACCACTGCCTGGATCTTCTGGGGATCCACTGAGACTCCATGTGCATTAATCACGTGACCGAGGAAAGCCACACTATCTAACCAGAACTCACATTTCTTCAACTTTGCATATAGCTGATTTTCTCTCAATAGTTGCAATATAAGTCTCAAATGCCTCTCATGTTCTTCCTTGTTCTTTGAGTAGATGAGGATATCATCAATGAACACCACAACAAATTTATCTAGAAAAGGTTTAAATACTCGGTTCATTAGGTCCATGAATGCAGCTGGGGCATTAGTGAGCCCAAAAGGCATCACTAGGAACTCATAATGCCCATATCTCGTTCTAAAAGCGGTTTTAGGCACATCATCGGGTTTAATTCTTAGCTGATGGTATCCGGTTCGAAGATCTATCTTTGAGAAAAACTTTGATCCTTGCAGCTGGTCGAATAAATCATCGATTCGTGGTAGAGGGTATTTGTTCCGTACGGTCACTCTATTAGCTCTCGGTAGTCAATGCAAAGCCTTAAACTACCATCCTTTTTCTTCACAAATAAGACTGGCGCTCCCCATGGTGACACACTAGGCCTAATAAATCCCAAATCCAAGAGTTCTTGCAATTGCTCTTTCAGTTCTTTCAGCTCAGCTGGAGCCATTCTGTATGGTGCCTTGGAGATAGGGCTAGTACCTGGCAATGTGTCAATAGAGAACTCAATCTCTCGATTAGGCGGTAGCCCTGGTAGTTCCTCTGGAAATACATCTGGGAACTCACACACGATCGAAATTTCCTCAATCGACACCACTGCCTCCTGCTGACCTACAATTGTCGCTAGGAATCCTTCATAACCCTTTCTTAATAACTTTCTAGCTTGAAGTGCAGAAATAAGTTTTGGATGGGTGTTACCCCTATCTCCTAAAAAGTAAAATTTTTGTTGGCTAGAGGAACTAAACTCTACTTTCTTTAGCCTACAGTCGATAGTTGCGTGGTGTCTAGCCAGCCAGTCCATCCCAAGAATGATGTCAAAATCCGTCATATCTAGCAGGATAAGGTCTGCTAACATCTCATAGTCTCCTATTCGAATAGAAAAGGATTTGCATACATTCTCTGCGGTAAAAATGCTCCCCACCGGTGTGTTTATAGCAAGAGTAATATCCAAGGGGTCATACGGCAAGTTATGCTTTTTGACATAGTTGCAAGAAATGAAAGAGTGCGTGGCTCCAGAGTCAAACAATACATAAGCGTAGCCAGGAGTGACGAGAATCGTACCTGCCACCACGTCATTTGAAGTTTGTGCCTCCTGCTGAGTAAAGGCATACACCTTTGCTTGTCCTTGGGGCCTCTGGTTCCAACTTTTGTTTTGTCCATTTGTTGGGATACTGTTGTTTTGGTTTCTTTGATTGTTCCAAGATTGATTGGTTCTTTGATTATTCCTCCTACTTGGGCATTGAGCTGCCTTGTGACCCGGTTTTCCACACTCAAAACATCCCCTGGTATGCCATGGGCACTCCTTTTCAGCATGGGGCCGTCCACAACGAGCACAATGGATATTGTGTCTCTTGTTAGGGCAAGAGTTAACATGGTGGCCAGGCTGGCCACACTCATAACAAGCCCCGCTCCTCTTTGGGCACATGCCATCCATATGGGTCACCCTACACCTCCCACACCAGCTTCCCATCTTTTGTCGCTCTTTTAATTGCCTTTGTTGGGGTTCCTCTCTCCTAAATTGCTTATTGGGTGCTTGATTGGGAGTAAAATTGGTGGACCTGTCTCTTTTTGCCTCCCTCGGTTGGTCCTCTCTCAACTCCAACTCTACATCTAGGGCCTTGTTAACGACTATTGAATACGAGGTCAGTGTTTGAGCTGACAATGGTACACGAATTTCTGTTCTTAAGCCTTTCAGAAACTTCTTGGCTTTTCGAGCTTCATTCTCTGCATAGTAAGGGGCAAAGCGGCAGAGTGACACGAACTTAGCCTGATACTGTGCCACTGTCATATCCTCCTGCTTCAGGTTCAAAAACTCAGCTTCCTTATGATCGCGCACGCTTTCCGGGTAGAACCTTTCGTAAAATAAATCTTTAAAGCCTCCCCACGTATCTGGTTCGGTCCCCGATTCTTCGACCATCCTCCACCATTCATAAGCCTCCCCTTTGAGTGTATACGTAGCATATGATATCTTCTGGAGGTCATTGCAATCCAATCTCCTAAAGATCTTTTCCATGTTGATAATCCATCCTTCCGCTTCATCCGCTTCTGACAGTCCATGGAAGTTAGGTGGGTTAGTCCTGGTGAACTTCTCGAACTTATCCCCCTGACCTTGGTTATTCTGTACGACCCCAATTAGGTTCTGCAATAACTCCATAAATCCCGCTTGGTTATTTGCACCTACGTTTTGACCACCAACACCAGCTACATTCGCTGGAATATTCACTCCATCTCCACCTTGTTGGCCAGCCACCCCACCAGCATTTCCAGGAGGGTTCCCGTGGCTCCCATGGACGACCCTTGGTTGTTCACCAGCTTCGTTTGTACGAGCATTAGTACGGTTAGTGCCCGGAGGTCGTCCTCGTTTTGGTGGCATTTTCTAGATGTGATTAAAGTGAATAAGTCACGACAACCATTAATATAAGACTCTGACTCCACCATGTACAAATGTCATGAACTATAAAGATTAACAAGGGAAGTTGATATACGTCACACGTAAACATCCATCACAAAACAGGTAATGCATTATCTAATGTAAAAATAATAGGTATACGGCTTTACTACAAGAAGGTGGGTTTTCAAACACCAACCAACTTCGACAATCTAGAACGGCCTACTCGAGAGGTGAAAGTGGCCAAAATTATTAGTCAGTAGTGAACCAACTAGGTACTAATTAACAATAAGGAAAAACATCCAAACATATGAATCCGAGACTCCTAACTAGGCAGCACCAAAGGCACTTTAGCTCTAAAGGTAGTTCCTATTCGTGCTCATCCCAACACTTGTATCCTCCATTGGTTCCTCCTCAGGGTCCTCCTCTTCTTCTCCAGCATCCTCCCCTTTAGAGCCTTCCTTTGCTATGTGCTCTCTCTCGTCGTCCCCTTCCCTTCGATCTTCTCCTAAGTAGCCTAACATCAAAGCATGTGCTTCTTCCAGGTCCTGGCGAATAGCCCCTAATCTTTCTTGCCCCCGACGACGTTCGTTACCTAATTCTCTGTGCAGACGTTCGATAGTAGTGCTTTGGCTTTCAATCATTGTCCTCATCCTATCAACTTGGGATGCCAACCTCTTTACTTCCTGAGTAGCTGACTCAGACTGCTGTTGATAGTGTTTAACCTCCAGTTCTAGTCCCTCACACTTAAGCTCAGCACGTTCCCGCTTACGCAACTGAGCATTCCTATCATCCTCAAGTCGATGAACAATAAGATTAGGATAGTCCATGCGTGGCCTCGACCTCCCAACTGGAATGCGTCGCATGCAGCCAGGGTTATAAGCACACGAGGGCCTATGACCATACCGAATCACACGTGGCGACGCATCTAGTCGATGTGCTCTCACCCGTTCTAACGCCACTACCTCCTCGACCATATTTTCCTTGGGTACGGTGTCTTGAGTAGCCATCCTAATCCACACCAGAATCTTAACCAATATTAATACATAATATGAGTTCCAACACACCGAGATATTGAATAGGAGCTAAAAGAACGGCATATATATATAGTTATATACATTTATATATGTATGCACACAAGGACTAGCACTCACACCTCACAAAATCGCTTTAAGTAGCCCCACTACCTCCAAGTTCCCCATCGAACCTGGCTCTGATACCACTAAAATTGTCACGCCCCGAACCCCGGGACTGTAACAATCGCCGCAAGCTCTAAAATAGCTTGCTAGGCTCACAGTGTGTTCATGCACACACCCATGTATATGTATACATGAATAGATACATGAGGCGCTGATATAGGCCATGTGACTCTCATATTTCTCTCGCAATAGACAAAAAAGATAAAATAACAGCAAAATTAGAGATCATTAAATCTGCGTCAACCCACTAGGATATCATGTCGCTAAACAAGAGGCGAAGGGTTCGAAACATAAGTAAACAATACTATTCCAGGCAATAGCCTTTAGTGTCTAATTGAGAAAACGTATATAAATGGTCACTATCGCATTCTACACCAAGCACAAATATAAGTCGTAGTATGCAGAGTCTCTGAGGCCCTTAGGTACTCCGGAACTTCAGACTGCAGATTAAACGTCAATATCTGAAAGGTGTTAGAGGAATCATGAGCATGACAGCCCAGTAGATGACCCAAAACTCGGCCAGTTGATTTAAGGAAATAGGCAATTAATATCACATAAAAATAACGAATAAATAGAAGTATGCACACAAGCACTTCGATCCCAAGGGATCTTGGCTTGTTTAACAACAAGGATACGATAATGATCAACATTAATATAAGTAAAACCCAAGTAATCGTATACAAGAAAGAGTTCACCATGTAAGACAACCACACATGTGCGACCGCCTTAGCCAAGGACAGATTTGACCCCTCTGTCTTGGGTCCTAGTATAGGCTTAACCCCCCTATACTGGGTCCTGGTATGGGCTTAACCCCCCCATACTAGGTCCTAGTACAAGCTTAACCCCCTTGTACTGGGTCAGTGGCCAACCCCCATTACACAATTAGTCGCGGTTTTCAGTTGCCTATTCCGGAATAGTCAATGATGCGTGGTTCTAACCATGGGTTTTTAAAACACGTCAAGTGTCGACATTAACAAACCTCATAGTCAAACTTCACAATTAACAACATACTAGCGAATTCAACAACATTTACAGTTATCACAAAGTACACACGTAAGCATGCTTGACTCAAATCACAAAAGAGTTTTTCACATGTATACCAAATCACTTTATATGAGTTTTTTTTTTTATACATCTAGACGAGTGAAAGATCACTTACCTTAATCAAATAGACTCAAGTTAAAAAAGGCACTCGTCCAAGATTCTTTGCCTCGCCTCCAATAGAATCTACGTAATTAGCCAAAGTCACTAATATTCCTATTCGATAGAGGCATAAAATGAATAACTAAATAAATGAACATAAGATAAAAAGAAATTACTCTTATGATTATCGTTACTATTATTATGATTATTATGGTTATTATTTTTGAACTAACAACACACTTACGGCCCAACGTTCGGAATTGATCTTTGTTTTTATCTTTAACCTAAGGAATATGTATCGCGTGCATTTGCACGATACTCAACCCTCGCATATTGTTGTTATAGTATGAGACAAAAGATATAATCCGGTTCATAGTTCAAGGTTCTCCATTCTTATGTACACATAATTTCTCACGTTACATATATATATCCGCACATGAACCTATCCCTATCGAGATGGATCAGCTGCGGCATAATTCATAAGTTCCTATATATATATGTGTGTACACATCCGTACACAGTCATATTCCGAATGGACCAGCTGCTGCCCAACTGATAAATTCCTATTCATATATATATCTATCCGTGCAGCCTGCTTGTATCGAGATGAACTCATTAATAATGGACCAGCTGCTACAAACTTATTAATTCCTATTCATGTATATATATCCGTACAGCCTGCTATGTTGAGATAAATTAATTAAGATGGACCAGCTGCTACAAACTCATTAATTCCTATTCATGTATATATATCTCCGTACGGCCTGCTATGTTGAGATGAATTAATTAAGTTGGACCAGCTGCTACAAACTCCTAAATTCCTATTCATACATATATACGCACACACACACATGCTCATTGTAACTACAGGTGCACACATACAGGTTCACTATACACGTGTTTCAAGACCAAATCCTAGTACCTCACCTACAATCCTACTTTATCATCAAATACATTCTCATCAGCCATCATACAGCAACATAGTTCACTGTTTCAGTTATAATACGTGTATTTCACAATTATCCAATCACCACCATTAGCCATCATTTCCTTCGTGATGTCATACGTGTGTACTTAACTATGAGGAATTATTTTTGTCATGCTTGTTACCTGATTGTGCTGCTGCTGTCTTGGTTCTCTTTGTCCTCTGATGAACCTCAATATTGGTTTTTTTTTTTTTTTTTGCGCTGACGGCTCTCCCTCATTCTCCTCTTTATATGTCCATATATGAAAACCCTATAAGAGGCTAGGGTTTGACTTGCTTCTTTGAATTATCCTTTAAACCCTATTAATAATTGTTTTCTTACATTTAAGCCCCTAAAACTAAAATCTTCTATTTACCCCTAAATATAAGGCATATACATATAAGTATACATAAAATTCTTAACCTTCCAATTGCATATTGAATTCAGATATCACAATTGAGCCAATTTCCTACCTTAACTTTTGAAAAATATTTATAATATGCACATGTACATGTTGAAAGTCAAATATTACTTGTCCAGTATTTAACTAAGATTATAGGTGATGGACGATAATTATTATGAGCGGCTATATATATGTGTGTGTGTATATATATATATTAAATTATGAGAACAAATTTTATTAACTTTTTTATTTTTTAAATTTACTTTTTTATTAATTTTTGATTTTTTAATCACTATAAAAATACCTAAAAATGTCAAAATTACAAATAAATTATATTTGAGGTTTCTTTTGATTCAATTAAATTTTTTGGGATATCATGAAAAAAATTCGTCAGATATTTTTTAAGAAATTATTTTATAACATTCATTCATTTAATTTTTTTTAGGAAATTAGGAAAAATATTAATTAGATATTTTGTGAGGAATTTTTTTTATAACATCATGTTGTTAACTTGTTGTGAAGAAAAAAAATTCTTTTTTTGTGATGAAAATTATATTTCCTCACATTAGTCATAGTTATTGTGAGGAAAGTTCAATTTGTTTTAAAAAAACACAATTTAATGTGGCAAAAACTATAATTTGTCACATTATGGTATGTTTATGTGACACAATCAAATCTCCTCACAAATATTTTGTCACAAAAAATACATTTTTTTGTAGTGCCAGTAGTGGATCACTTTTGGCCTGTCAATCAAAATTCTTCTGGAGCCATTTAAAGGACTACATTTTGAGTGGATTAATTTATCCCCAAACTTGATTAAAGCTATCAATCAAAATTGCTGGATTGAAGGAATTGCTTCGCTAAACTTTTTCATGGAATTCTCTATTCCATGGATTTGGCGCTGGAAATCAGAGGTTGGTTATACTCTCCAAAATATTCCACGCTTAAAGCGGATTTTCTTCACTTCGTTTTGGAGGAAAATGATTTTGCCAAATAAAAATGGTATTCTTGAGAGTCAAGAAACTATTGATGAAATCAAAGAAAAAATTGTGGCATATAAAAAAGAAGCCAGTGAAACAAATTCATATGGTGATCAAACTCCATTTCACCATATTTCAAGAAAGCTTCAAATGAAAAAAGGCATTGTTTCAAAGGATGAAATCATTAAATCCTATCTTGAAGAGATGAGACAAGTTATGCATAAAAATTTTGGAGTTAATTTGGATAATGATATTATTTCAATGTCAACTTCATCCAAAGAAGGAGAAGTCCTAGCCGGAGAGTTACAGGATCCATTTATAGATGAAGCTGAAGTCTCAATCAATGAAATGATGAATAAAATTGTCCATCAGAGTAAAGCTGAAGGGAAAAAACCCATGGTGTAATTTGATAAACTGGCGTTATCACTCAATAATTGAAGAATGACATGTGGAATGACGCAAAGAATCAAATTGTTAAAGGTTGGCATAAGAGCTGACGACTGAAGGGTCATAATGAAGTTACTGTGCACATAATTGGAGTTACTGTGCATTATGCGATTACTATTAAAAGGGACGTTATCGGCAATAATTGCAGATGGATTTGAAAAATCTTTGTAAATTATTAAATTTTCTGTACATTTTGATCCTCTATTTAAAGAGGACTTTGTTGTATTGTTAGGGATCGCTTAACTTACTTTCCCTCTTTTCTTTTTCAGTCTTCCTTGTTTCATTCCTGTCTGAGTTTTCATTCCTCCCTTTGTAAATTATAAAAGCCGTGCAATGAAATCCTTGTTATTAAAACTCGTGGTTAGTACTTTGATCTTTCTCTATTTTACTGCTTTATTTAATTTTATGTTTTATAAGCCTGTAATGTCAAGCTAAGTTGTTTGTGTGTTAAATGATGTCTAAGTTAAATTATGAAGATAAGATGGTAATGCTAACATAATCTTCTTGCATCCTTTCAGAATGATTTAGTCAAGGTTAAAATATTTAGCCAGTCTTGTATCTGAGGTTATGATTTTTAGATACAGTCTTGTATTAATGTCTGAATAACCTTGTTTTGCCTGCTCAAGCCACGTTAGGTGTTTCAGGGCTGTTTTTGGGTTGTTTATGACTAGATACCAATGACAGGTCTAAAATATTGTGTAAAGCCTTGAGATAACAACGACATGCTTGATGATTTTGTAAAAATTTCTTTTGAAAATCCTTATGACTAAATTATCCTGAAGGAGTCTGAGCCACTTTTGGTATCAGAGCCATTTTGTTGGAATAATTTAGTTAGATATTGTTTAACACACACTTTTTATGTTCATATATTTATGAATATATTTAGATCTGACAAAGATACTGTTAAAAATAGTATGAAACAAGAGGTAGAAATCCCTCAAGATTTAGATTTATTAAATAAATGGACTATTCCTAAGGTAGAATCAAAAAAGATTTTTGAACTTGGAACCTTTGAAAAAATAGGTTGGAAACAAGTAGTTAAAACTATAGAAGAAAAAATCTCATTAAATAATGATGAAATGATACTTAAACTTATTAATGAAAAGGATGTAGAATCACATAAATATACGCATAAATTTCTACACATAGGCTTAGTACAAGTTGCCTTTAAACCTTTAACCTTAGAAGGTTTACCTAAAAGTTTTATAGCCGCTCTAAGAG
This sequence comes from Petrea volubilis, assembly GCA_026212405.1. NCBI lineage: Eukaryota > Viridiplantae > Streptophyta > Magnoliopsida > Lamiales > Verbenaceae > Petrea > Petrea volubilis. The sequence goes on from JAOWBU010000266.1 coordinate 17,171, forward strand.
ACAGTAGAAATTTAAATTGGACTCAATCATTAATGGGTATAATACAAAGTAGCTTGGCTCATGGCCCTATTTATTTTAATGTTTACCTGAATTTACTGTTATAAATAACTGACAGTAATATCTATGATGCATTAAGTGTTAAAACACATGGTTATAATTATGCACCTGGATCTGAAGTTATACGTATTTGTTATAGAATATATTATAAACCTTTACATACATTAAATCCTCTGTGTAAAGTTATGGACAAATTAGCTAATGAAACAATTGTAATTGAATCAAATTTTAGTTAATCAAATATTACTACTAGAAGAGCTATTAAATGGGAAGAAATTGAATTTCCTGAAAATTGGATAATGGAAAAAGCTGCACTTGTTTTACCTAATATACAATCCACTCCTACTGAAATTGAACAAACACCTGAAGGAGATGTGATTATACAATTTAATAATAATAAATCTGATTTATTACCTAGAATTGGATATGGATCTAGACCAACATCTAGTAAATCTAGATATTCATTTATTTCTCCTGTTAACTATTTTGTTGAAACTCCTTCTAGAGCTTGTACTTTTAGAATAAGAGAATTAAAAAAGGAAGAACAACATGAATCAAAACCTTCTTCTTCTAGATTTTCTATGCCAGATATTAAAACTAAAACATTTGAAAACATAAAAGTCCATAATGATAATTTTGTAAATAATCATACAAATCTGGATGATATAGATCCAACTCCTTCTGAAATGGATTTTAATATATAAAATTGTTTTTATGGATCTAAATAACAAAATTGATTTTAGTCCAGGATCACCGGCAAGACAAATATGTAAAAATGAATTTAATTTCCCTAGATGGGAACCATTTAAAAAATGGTTTTTTGAAACTTTTAAAAATGATGAAATTAAAGAATTTCAAAACAATTATTATAAGTATTTATTAGGACAAAATGAAATTATTCCTTCTGTCTCTTGGTTTATTGCCACTTTTGTTGAAAAAAATATTTCAGTCATAGAAAAAGAATATACACTTTCTAATGGCAATGTAATAACTTCTATTTTCCCTCCTCATCAAACTTCTTTTGATATTATAAAAGATAAAGATAAAAGATCTTATTTTGCTTTTAACAAATTACTTGAGAAAAATGTTATGGTAATTAATGCACAACGTATTAATGAATTATTAAAATAACAAAATTATACAGATCTCTATCTTATTATACTTGGAGAACAATTAAATCCGGCTATCAAGAGAATTGATAATATTATGTCAAAAGTGGACTATATAAAAAGAAATCAACAATTTTTAGAAACTTCAACTTTAGAATCTATTGCTACACCAAGTGTACAACCTCTACCTGAAATAGGAGAATTCAAATTAAACTCTTGTCTGAGTTTGAAAAAATTCTTAATCAAAAATTTAAGTACTCTTGAATTTGAAAATAAAATACAAGATAAAAGTGATTATCAAAAAGTTGTTCAAGATGAATTAAATAAATTAGGAAAATATTCTAGTCAGTGTGCGGATAAACCTAATCAAAGATTATTTATTATTCGCGACCAACACCCCAAGATGTGTTATATGAGGAACAAGAATTTGTTTCTAATACTAGTTATAGTGGCAAGCAGATTTATGAAGGGAATATTGATGGGTTTGCGGAAAGACAAATTTATAATTTGATTCATTGAATGCTTATGTATAGTACCATTTGTAAAACAAATGGTAATACTGATAAAGCTATTGCAAAAATGATAATTGCAGGATTTACAGGTCAACTAAAAGGTTGGTGGGATAATTACCTAGATCAAGAAATTAGAGATAAAATTCTTAATACAATTAAAATTGAAAATGATCGAAGTGTTGAAAATGTTGTCTACACATTAGTGATTAATATTATAGAACATTTCACTAGTATATGGTCTGACAATAGAGATAATATAAGAATACTTCTTTAAAATCTCAGATGTCCTACACTTACATCTTTTAGATGGTATAAAGATGTATTTTTACGTAGAGTTATGGAACTTCCTGAGAGTAATTCCTCTCATTGGAAATCCAAAAATCTATTATTTTCTAAGGCATATTTCATATCCTTAATCATTTTTTTTCATTTGCTTATCCCATTTTAATAATTTAGGTATACCAGTAGTAGTATAAGGCCTCAATTGTATAATATTAGGGTTTTGATAAAGATGATCATAAATAAGTTTGTCAAAAATGCTTATTTCATAAATTACTCTTCTTTGATCCATGATCCTGCAAATAAATAAATTTTTTATTAAGCAATCATTTGGCAAATACTTCTTCGTAACTGAATTGACAAAAATTTCCAAGATTCAAAATTCATTTCTAGAAAATCTCTGTCTTCTTCATCCAAGGGAAAGTTTTCATCTAAATATCTATTATTATTAAGAACATATTGAATATCCTTAACAATTTGTTTGACTTGTCTCAATTGCTGAATTAATATGGGAATACCAATTTTATGGTATAAGGTATCACGCACTGGTCTTCTATATAGACGATTAAAAATTCTTGTATCAAAGAAGTTTATAATCATAACTCTAGGAGTTACCCTAGAAGTGTCCATCCTCCAAAAATTCTCTAGTTAGAAAATTAGGGAGACTATTATCTTTCCCTTTTTTATAAAAAATTTCAAAATCAAATGGAGCTAAATGTGCCTGCCATCTAGCAAACATTTGTTTTGACACATCATGTTTAAAATCTTTATTAAATATGAACTTGGCCGATTGACAGTCTGTAAAAATACAAAATCTTTGATTAATAATATCTAACAAGATATTCTTTTTTATCCACAGGAGAAATCTGTTTTAATATTCCACCATATCCTATATCACTAGCATCAATCTCTATAATCTTTTCCTATTCTAGATTAGCAATCATTAAACAAGGTAAGTTACTAACCTTTTGTTTAATTATCTTAACTGCCTGAGTATGACTCTCACTCCATGGATTAGGAATCTTTTGTAATCTATGATACAGAATAGCAATATCTTTTGCTAAATTTTTATAATATGGAGAAATATAATTTAAACTTCCTAAAAATCTTTATAATTGAGTTTTATCATTTATTATGTTAGGGAATTTTGAAGCAAATTCAGTACTCCTATTTATAGGAATAATTTTTCCTTTTTCAATATTATGACCTAAGAATCTAATCTTAGTCTAAAAAAGGGACGTCTTTGTTCTAGAAATTACTAAACCACTTTGTATTATTATTTTTCTAAAAATATCCAAATGTTTAAAATGAATTTCAATAGTTTTAGAAAAAACCAATATATCATCAATGTAGACTATTATAAAATCACTATAAGGAATGAATATATCATTCATTAAATTTTGAAATTCAGAAGGAGCATTTTTTAATTCAAAAGGCATAATATTCCATTCAAATTGCCCTATAGGTACATTAAAAGCAGTTTTATACCTATCTTTTTCATTAATTTGGATTTGCCAATATCCAGATTTTAAATCAAACTTTGAAAAGATGTTAGCATTGTATTATCTATCTAACAAATCTTTTTTTATTAGGAATTGAATATCTGATCCATTTTAATACTTTATTTAAAGGTTTATAATTTATTACTAACCTGGGAACACCTCTTTCCTGCTCCGTATGTTTATTAACATAAAAATCTGTACATGACCATGGTGACTTTGAGTGTCTTATTAGTTTTTTTCCATTAAAGAAGCTATTTCCTTTTTACATAATTCTAAATATTCAGAATTCATTTGACATGGTCTAGCCTTAGTCGAAATTTTCTTTTCATCAAAATCTTCGTCATGCGGAAGAGATACAATATGCTTTTTTTCGATTCCAAAAAGCATTTGGATTGTCATTACATATTTGTAACGAAAATGTATTAATTAACAATTTAAGTTTTTTCTTGAAGTTTTGGATTTTCAAGTTTTTCATCAAGATGCAAACTACTTATTTCATTTTAAGAAAATTTAATTGCTTATCTTTAGTAAGAATTAAATCTTTTATTTCATTAAGAATTCTTGTAAAGAGTTCAATTATAAACTGAAAAGTTATTTCCTTGTTTTGAAATGTTCCAATAAAACCTTTTCATCAACATGTTTTAAAGGAAATATTTTCTTTAAAAATGGAGTCCCAAGTATAACTTGATTTGTAATGTTTTTAACTAATAAAAATCTTGTAGGTATACAAGTTTTTTCTTTACAAATAAAAGCTTTAGGTAATTTATAATTTATCTGCATTTTTTGACCATTTGCAGAACTTAAAGTATGAGTCATTTTATGAAAATACCATGTAGGAATTATTCCTTCCTGTATACAATTTAAATTTGCACCACTATCAACAAGAGCACTCAAATCTTCTACAAAGTTATTATCAATCAAAAGGGTAATTTTAATATACCATTTTTGAGAAGTAACCATTTCAAGAGTTGATAAGAACTGCATTTAGATCATTGTCTGAAAATTGAATATTCTCAAAATGAGAACTATCCATTTTTTCTTTTCCTTTATATTTAATTTCTAATTGAGAAATTCTTTTTTCAAAAGAATAGTTTTCAGTTTTTAAACAAATAATTTCATATTTTGAATTATCAAATTCTTTCATTAAATCTAAAATGGTTGTAGGTGTTTCAACCTGTTGTCTTTGTTTTAAAAGTTTTTGAACTTCAGCCATAGTATATGGTTCTGTATTTTTATAAATTGGTTTATTAACAAAATTCTTTTGATCACTAGATTGTCCAGTAATATTTTCCAAAATATAATTTTTTTTATTTCGGGATCTTTAGAATATTTTTAATAAATCCAATAAATGATTTTGACTTAGCATATTGATTTCAAAATCTTTGAATTGAGAAATTATTTGATAAAATTCATCACAATCACTCTTTTTTTTTAAACAAGAGTTTCCTTCTTAACAATTTTGACAATTCTAATTTTTATTTTCAGAATCAGAACTTGAGTAATAGTTTACATTAAACCAACAAATTTAAAAACATCATCTTAGTGAAAAAAAGACAATTAGGTGAATTTTGTAATCAATTTGGAATGAATTTACCAAATCCTAGACCTATTAAATATCATAAGGATAAAAGAGGAAATTTGAAACCTTTTAAGAAAAAGAAAAGGTATTCTGAGAATCAAAAACAGAAATATTTTGAAAAACATAGTAGAAAGAAAATTTGAATGGAAAAAAAACCAGGCCTAGCACGGACCGACCCACTAGGCTCGGCCCAACCCACCAAACTTGGGTTCATGAGCCGAGCTGGGCCCAACCTCAACTCTCCAAGCCCGGCCCGGCTCCAGACTGTCCCAGTCCAGCTCGGCTTGCTACAATACCCGGGCCTGGCCCGACCCATTTAACACCTCTAAGTGCTTATAATCACATAAATGCACGCATTATGGCACATAGTTCACAGTTTTACCTTTTTGGTCACTTTTTCCACCTTATATCTCCTACACACTCATTGATATCAACATTCCAACCTTATTCACCATGTTGGCCATATCTAGAGTATATATCTCATTCTACGACCCACTTCACACATGGAATACTTTGTCCATGTGCAGAGGGATTAGGACCATGGATGGCGAGAACCTTTAAGACTGGCAAGCCCCATTGTTGCCCGACCAAACTCAGCTCCATCCACTCCGAACACATTTAGACCCGTTCATACACAACAAGTTTTTAAGTAATACATATTGAAACATATAGAGAGCATGCTTTGATATTATTCAAGAAGCATGTATGTAACTATGACTTTATATAAATGGACACATGCATTATTATGCATAGTGCTATAGGCATGTATTGATATCTAATACAAAACATGGATTTAACTAAGTAAATGAATACTTCTATATGAATACAATATGGTACTTGCATATAAACATGTAACATGACTAAAACCTAATCTAGCATTCTTGTAAACTCAATACACAAGATTATAAGAAAGAACGATACTTATGAGGATAAGTAGAATTCCTACCTTAACTATGCTTGCTTTCTACTGTACATGTGACATAAAATTTTTTGTGTGGGATGTGTGATTGAGTGGGATCTGTGATTGTGTGTGTGTGTATTGTGAGTTGCGGTTTTCAATTGTGGCCAAGACTCCTATTTATAGGAGTTGGTTCAAGAAATAGAGATTATTTTATTAAAATTATTTAGTCATTATATGCAATGTGACATCCCGATTTTTGGTCTAAAAACGATATAAACCGGTTCTTATATACACGCATGCTTTCTAATATTTCATGTTTTGTATGATCCTTCTTTTATATGTGAATTACGTGAGGTGATAATTACATGATTTTCCAAATTTCAAACGAATTTGACATTCCAACACAATTTTTGAAATCTTTTGTTCTAAATTGTATTTTTTGAAAATATAACTAAAACATTTTTAATTTCTGGAAAATATACATGTAATATCAGATTTATAAAGATCAAATTTCATCATTTTGGAATTTTTCTAAATTATTTATGAATTTTCGAATTTTAGACCTTAAAACCCTAATTTTATGTCCTAAAACCCAAATTTTCGATTTTTACAAACATAAATAAGTACAAATTCGAATTTTTAATGAAATAAAAATATGATTTCAGATTTTATAAGATTAGGACAATAAAAATCAGATTTTATTTGATTTTGTGTTAATATTTTATTAAAATATCTTCCTACATTTATTTGGTGAATCTAGCAAATCTTATACTTGGAGCATTCTAATGAGTTTAGGGCTTGAATCATCATTTTAGGATCACACATAATATAATTAGGGTACAACTCATATTATTTAGGGTAACACTTGTGTAACTTACAACCACACTTAGATGTGAACATAATTAATGATAAGCCTAGTTGGAAGATCACATTAATTAACAAGATAAAACCTAATAAAATAATCTTGTTTCTTGGCCAACAACGATAAATAGGAGGGGGGTGATCTTCATTTCCATCACACAACACAAACACAAACACAACTCAAAATCCCGCCTAAAAATACCCACCCACACTCACTCCACTCTCAACACACAAAACACTCCCTATTTATAGCATATCTTCCCCACCTATATATACATCCATAAAACCTTCTTTTTTTTATACATATATACCTATTAGCCTTCCATATACTCCCTTATTTCCCTCACATACTCTTGAAGGAGGAACTCAAGTGATCTAGCCGAAACAAATCTATAAACTTGATAAACTCCTAAGGTGAGTGCTTTGCAATTCCTTTTTGGGGCTTTGAACTATATGATATAAATATTATTCGTATATCCTACCTTATTGAATTTATGCTATCAAATCTTTCGGAAAAATGTTTTCCATACATATAAGACAAGTTATTTTCAAAAATATTGCATTCTCTGATATTGCCATTTGTATCTATCCCGAAATGATTTTTGACACCTTTGGGATATCATATTTTAATTATATTTCTATGTACCCTTGGGGACGCCCTTGGGAAGTTTGGGCCCAGGTACTTATAAGAGGAATTTAATCGGGCGGAACGGACCGTCGATGGAACCTTTTATATGATACCATTCCGCGAAACCAATTTCTACGTACAACCGGAGGATGACTGTAGTAGGGATTGGAGCGATGTATTGCACGGACGCGTGATACATCTCCGTCTTGTTTAGTGTCGAGGTGGCTTCTCGACAAGGGAGGCATAAGGGTTTCTATTATGATTTATCTGTTTTTGGTAGTCATAAGGTTGGAGACTCCGTCTTGGGCTCACTGTCTGTATTACTCAGTTCAGTTTTTATTATCAAGTTACATTTCACACTACGTGCACTTTATTATGGTTTAACTGTTTTGAGTCTCATTTTCAGTCAAATATATATCTATCTATATGTGGCCTCACTAAGTCATTTGGACTTAACCCCTCGTTTCTTTTTGTTCATTGCCCCAGAATCAGAATAATGGGTGTGCGTAGGATGGTTGCCGCTCCTCTAGTTGTTATATTAAAACTTCATTTCACTTTGTCTTGCTGTATAATCTGTAGTTTGCTATTTTATGCCACTAGTTGGCTATTTTGATGTTGTACTCGGTTGTGCTACTTGGTTGTACTAAACATAGTTATATATATTATCCATGTTGCATATTTTACTCTACCTCCACTGCGTATTGTTAAGTTAGGCGTTTGTACTGGGTATGAATTTCAAAATTTGTGCTCAATGCGATCGTTCGTGGTCTCCAACCGTATAGGAAGATCCTAGCGGGAGGGGTGCCACAGGGTGGTATCAGAGCCTAGGTTTAGGTTATAACCATGTGTTATATATAGGTAAGCATGCATACATCTAGTCTTTCTTCTGACTGAATCACTATGTGTATATGCGCTCTGTTTGTGATTATCGAATATGCTATCCCATATTATGTACATGATGTAGTGAAGTTTTGTGCATAACTTTATGTGATAATCATGTTTTGATAATTATTCCCTAGATTTGAATCCGTAACACTTAGAATTTTGATGGCGCCACGAAAAGGAGCTACACGTACCCGCTTACGGTCCCATCCAACCCCAGAACCAACTCACCCTACTGTAACACAACCCCAAGGAAACCGTCATCAAGGACCCACGGCGAGGTTGGGCCCAGAAGAAAATCATGTTCCAAACCAAGGAAATAATAATGATATTCTGAGCCAAATGGTTGGAGTTTGGAGAGAAATTAGCCAACAAAATCAAAATCACCAGTCGGATGATAGGATGTTAGATCGCTTCCTGCGCTTCAACCCACCAAAATTCTATGGGGAGCCTAACGATCAAAAGGCTGAATCCTGGGTAGCGGCAATTACCAAGATCTTTAAGGTTTTGCGCTGTAATGAAAAGGAACAAGTGGAGTTCACCGTATTCTTGATGGAAGGAGCAGCCCACAACTGGTGGAAGCTCGTGGAACAAAGATGGAATGCCAATCAAAGACCTGTAACTTGGAAAAATTTTCTGAAGGAGTTTTTAGATAAATTTATACCCCAAGTAGTTCGGGATGCAAGAGAAAAAGAATTTATGGATTTGATTCAAGGGATCCTTACTGTTGAAGAATATGAGGCCAAATTCGCTCGTTTGGTACAGTATGCGCCACATATAATGAATGATGAAAGGAGAAAAACCAAACGATTCATCCAAGGTTTGCGGCCTGAAGTCCGATGGGCGTTAATGGCGACCGACATTGAGGAATATACACAGGCTGTCAGTAAGTCCATGGTTGTTGAGGCAGAAATTCGGGAAATCAAACAAATAACTAACAAAGTGAGCAAGAATAAGGTGCCTAGTCCGGGGGGTGGCGGACAACTTAGACAAACCAATACAAGGAATAATAAGCGCCCTCGCATTGAAGGAAATCAGAATTTTAACCAACTTGGAGGCAGGGAAAGAATTGGACGCAACTACTGTGGACATCCTAGCCACGTAGAGGCAAACTGTTGGAAAAAGAATGGAAAATGCGTAGCATGCGGTAGTGATCAACACATGATTAAAGAGTGCCCGAAAGCCCGAAGCCCTAATATCCTTGGTCCAACTCAAGAAGGAAGGACCCAAGTTCCACCTGCCGGAAGGCCAAAAGTAAAAGCTAGAGCTTACGCTCTAGGGGCGGATGAAGGACCCGATCCAACCGCAGTAGTGGAAGGTACGGCTCAAATTTTAAACACTTCTGTGAAAATACTATATGATCCTAGAGCTACTCATTCTTTTGTATCTATGCACTCTGTGAATCGATTGGGGCTATTACTAGAACCTTTATCTTATAACTTTGAAGTTAGCACCCCCTTAGGATCTAGTTATCTTTACTAATCGGGTTCTAAAAGGATGTTCGGTAAAAATTGAAGGAAAAACGTATCCCGCTGACTTAATAGAGCTTCCTATTCAAAACTACGATATAATCCTTGGGATGGATTGGTTGTATCAACATCAGGCCCAACTAGATTGTTTTGCTAAGAGGATTATTTTAGGAAAGGATAACTCACCTGGGCCAATAACCCCCCTTAGTTCATCCAAAACCATTTCTCTTATCTCCTTCGTTGAAGCAAAGGAGTGTATCAAGGAGGGAGCATTAGGATTCATTGCCTATTTGCTCAACAAACCGAAGGACCAAATAAAGATAGAGGAAGTTCCCGTTGTAAACGAATTCCAAGATGTGTTTCCAGAAAAATTGAATTCATTACCTCCTCAGAGAGAAATAGAATTTGTGATCGACACTATACCAGCAGCCGAACCTTATTCAAAAACACCATATCGAATGACCCCAGCTGAATTGAAAGAGTTGAAGAAGCAACTTGAAGAATTAATAGAAAGCGGATATATTCGGCTGAGTACATCACCATGGGGAGCGCCAGTGCTATTTGTTAAAAAGAAGGATGGGTCACTTCGGATGTGTGTTGATTATCGGGAGTTAAATCGGATGACTATCAAGAATAAATATCCACTCCCACACATAGAAGAACTATTTGACCTTCTACAAGGATCACAAGTATATTCTAAATTGGATTTGAGACAAGGATATTATCAGCTTAGAGTTAAAGAGGAAGATATTCCTGAAACATCATTTAATACTCGATATGGGCATTTTGAATTTGTTGTTATGCCTTTTGGATTGACCAATGCACCAGCAGCTTTTATGGATATGATGCACCGGGTCTTTCGACCATATTTGGATCAATTTGTGGTTATTTTCATTGATGACATCCTGGTATACTCAAGGACTCCAGAACTGCATGCGGAACACTTGCGAATTGTTCTACAGACGTTACGAGAAAACAAATTATATGCGAAATTTAGTAAGTGTGACTTTTGGTTAGAAAAAGTTACATTTTTAGGGCATATAATATCCAAGACCGGAATTGAAGTCGATCCCTCCAAGGTGGAAGCTGTTAATAATTGGAAGCGCGCAAAGACTCCAACTGAAGTAAGAAGTTTTCTGGGTTTAGCAGGTTACTATCGGCGATTCATACAGAATTTTTCAAAAATTGCAGAGCCCTTAACTCAACTTACTCGCAAGAATTCTCCTTGCCAATGGAATGAAAAGTGTGAAGCTAGTTTTTAAGAATTAAAAAGACGTTTAACCACCGCCCCAGTGCTGACCCTACCTGAAGGAAATGGAAATTTTGCTGTCTACACTGATGCATCTGGAGAAGGTTTGGGGTGTGTGTTAATGCAAAATGGGAAAGTGGTTGCTTACGCATCAAGAAAGCTTCGTTCTCATGAGTGTAATTATCCGACCCATGATTTGGAGTTAGCAGCAATTATATTTGCTTTGGCCAAGTGGAGACATTATCTGTACGGGACAACCTTTGAGGTGTATACAGATCACAAAAGCTTAAAGTACTTACCCACCCAGAAGTACCTCAACATGAGACAAAGAAGATGGCTAGAATTTTTGGAGGACTATGATTGTAAGATCCAATATCACCCTGGAAAAGCCAACTTAGTTGCCGATGCTCTTAGTAGAAAAGCCGGATTAGCACAATTAAGTAGTGGAATTGGGGTATCTAAAAGCAACTTTATCATAAAGACTCATGCTCAAATAGCAGATCTAACTGTTCAATCGGAGCTAGTCACCAAGATCCGGGAAAAGCAAGCAAAGGATAAGTGGAGTCGAAAGCAAATTGCCCAGGTAGGGGAAAGTGCAAATGAGAAATATGGGGATTTTACGTTACAAGGGCAGAATATGTATACCTGAAGAAATGAAGAAAGAGATTTTAGAAGAAGCTCATAAGACACCATATACCGTTCATCCAGGAGGAACAAAAATGTATCGAGATCTTAAACAGTATTATTGGTGGAATGGTATGAAGGGAGATATCTCAGACTTTGTAAGAAGATGTTTGACGTGTCAAAAGATCAAAGGAGAACACCAAAAGCCGGGAGGAATGTTACAACCATTACCGATTCCAACATGGAAATAGGATCAAGTTACTATGGATTTTCTAGTAGGATTACCTAAGGTAAGAGGTGGATATGATAGCATATGGGTAATCGTGGATAGGTTAACCAAGTCAGCACATTTTCTGCCTGTTAAAACGACTGATCGAGTAGAAACTTTAGCAGAACTTTACCACCGTGAGATCACGAGACTCCACGGCATTCCTACATGTATCATCTCAGACAGGGATCCTAAGTTCACATCTGGACTATGGCAAAGCATACAAAGGCATATGGGCACTAAATTGCAATTCAGTACAACTTCACATCCACAAACGGATGGGCAGACAGAAAGATTGATAGCCTATTTGGAGGACATGTTGAGAATGTGCGTATTGGAATTTTGTGACAGTTGGAATAAACACTTGCCCTTGATTGAATTTGCTTATAACAATAGTTATCAAGCTTCAATACAGATGGCACCATATGAAGCTTTGTATGGAAGAAAGTGTCGGTCACCGCTATATTGGGACTTGGATGAATGGAGATGGACAAAGGATGGAATACATAGAGCAGTACGACCTGAACTCATCCCAAATGCAATTGACAAAGTGCAAATTATCAAACAAAAGATGAAGGCTGCCAAGGATCGACAAAAGAGCTATGCGGACAAACGACGAAGAAAACTGGAGTTTGAAGTCGGGGATGGAGTATTCCTTAAAGTCTCTCCAAGAAAGGGATTTACAAGGATTGGTAAAGGAGGAAAATTGAATCCCAGGTATGTTGGACCATTTGAGATCATAGAGCGAATAGGAGAATTCGCATATCGACTAGACTTACCGCCTAGCCTAACCGGAATCCACAACGTATTTCACGTATCTCAGCTCCGAAAATACTACCCTGATGAAACCCATATCCTTCCACCTGAAAACATACCCCTTGAACCTACCTTACCTATACAGAAAAATCGATTCGCATTTTAGATCGAAAGTTCCAAGAGTTAAGAAATCGAAAAATTCCACTCGTCAAGGTACTATGGCAAAACCATCAAGTCGAAGAAGCAACTTGGGAACTAGAAGAGAAAATACGTAAATGTTATCCGGAGCTATTCAATCAGGTAAGAATCTGGGGACTAGATTCTTTTAAGGGGGGGAGAGTTGTGACATCCCGATTTTTGGTCTAAAAACGATATAAACCGGTTCTTATAATATACACGCATGCTTTCTAATATTTCATGTTTTGTATGATCCTTCTTTTATATGTGAATTACGTGAGGTGATAATTACATGATTTTCCAAATTTCAAACGAATTTGACATTCCAACACAATTTTTGAAATCTTTTGTTCCAAATTGTATTTTTTGAAAATATAACTAAAACATTTTTAATTTCTGGAAAATATACATATAATTTCAGATTTATAAATATCAAATTTCATCATTTTGGAATTTTTCTAAATTATTTATGAATTATCGAATTTTAAACCTTAAAACCCTAATTTTATGCCCTAAAACCCAAATTTTCGATTTTTACAAACATAAATAAGTACAAATTCGAATTTTTAATGAAATCAAAATATGATTTCAGATTTTATAAGATTAGGACAATAAAAATAAGATTTTATTTGATTTTATTTGATTTTGTGTTAATATTTTATTAAAATATCTTCCTACATTTATTTGATGAATCTAGCAAATCTTATAATCGGAGCATTCTAATGAGTCTAGGGCTTGAATCATCATTTTAGGATCACACATAATATGATTTAGGGTACAACTCATTTTATTTAGGGTAACACTTGTGTAACTTACAACCACACTTAGATGTGAACATAATTAATGATAAGCCTAGTTGGAAGATCACATTAATTAATAAGATAAAACCTAATAAAATAATCTTGTTTCTTGGCCAACAACGATAAATAGGAGGGGGGTGATCTTCATTTCCATCACACAACACAAACACAAACACAACTCAAAATCCCGCCTAAAAATACCCACCCACACTCACTCCACTCTCAACACACAAAACACTCCCTATTTATAGCATATCTTCCCCACCTATATATACATCCATAAAACCTTCTTTTTTTTTTATACATATATACCTATTAGCCTTCCATATACTCCCTTATTTCCCTCACATACTCTTGAAGGAGGAACTCAAGTGATCTAGCTGAAACAAATCTATAAACTTGATAAACTCCTAAGGTGAGTGCTTTGTCAATTCCTTTTTGGGGCTTTGAACTATATGATATAAATATTATTCGTATAGCCTACCTTATTGAATTTATGCTATCAAATCTTTCGGAAAAATGTTTTCCATACATATAAGACAAGTTATTTTCAAAAATATTGCATTCTCTGATATTGCCAGTTGTATCTGTCCCGAAATGATTTTTGACACCTTTGGGATATCATATTTTAATTATATTTCTATGTATCCCGGGTGTAAAAATAAGTTATTGCTTTGTTGACAAGTTGTGAGCCATATCTGTTCCGTTATATTTCCGTTTACCCTTGGGGACGCCCTTGGGAAGTTTGGGCCCAGGTACTTATAAGAGGAATTTTATCGGGCGGAACGGACCGTCGATGGAACCTTTTATATGATACCATTCCGCGAAACCAATTTCTACGTACAACCGGAGGATGACTGTAGTAGGGATTGGAACGATGTATTGCACGGACGCGTGATACATCTCCGTCTTGTTTAGTGTCGAGGTGGCTTCTCGACAAGGGAGGCATAAGGGTTTCTATTATGATTTATCTGTTTTTGGTAGTCATAAGGTTGGAGACTCCGTCTTGGGCTCACTGTCTGTATTACTCAGTTCAGTTATTATTATTAAGTTACATTTCACACTACGTGCACTTTATTATGGTTTAACTGTTTTGAGTCTCATTTTCAGTCAAATATATATCTATCTATATGTGGCCTCACTAAGTCATTTGGACTTAACCCCTCGTTTCTTTTTGTTCATTGCCCCAGAATTAGAATAATGGGTGTGCGTAGGATGGTTGCCGCTCCTCCAGTTGTTATATTAAAACTTCATTTCACTTTGTCTTGCTGTATAATCTGTAGTTTGCTGCTTGATGCCACTAGTTGGCTATTTTGATGTTGTACTCGGTTGTGCTACTTGGTTGTACTAAACATAGTTATATATATTATCCATGTTGCATATTTTACTCTACCTCCACTGCGTATTGTTAAGTTAGGCGTTCGTACTGGGTATGAATTTCAAAATTTGTGCTCAATGCGATCGTCGGTGGTCTCCAACCGTATAGGAAGATCCTAGCGGGAGGGGTGCCACAGCGGTGGTATCAGAGCCTAGGTTTAGGTTATAACCATGTGTTATATATAGGTAAGCATGCATACATCTAGTCTTTCTTCTGACTGAATCACCATGTGTATATGTGCTCTGTTTGTGATTATCGAATATGCTATCCCATATTATGTACATGATGTAGTGAAGTTTTGTGCATAACTTTATGTGATAATCATGTTTTGATAATTATTCCCTAGATTTGAATCCGTAACACTTAGAATTTTGATGGCGCCACGAAAAGGAGCTACACGTACCCGCTTACGCTCCCAACCAACCCCAGAACCAACTCACCCTACTGTAACACAACCCCAAGGAAACCGTCATCAAGGACCCACGACGAGGTTGGACCCAGAAGAAAATCATGTTCCAAACCAAGGAAGTAATAATGATATTCTGAGCCAAATGGTTGGAGTTTGGAGAGAAATTAGCCAACCAAATCAAAATCACCAGTCGGATGATAGGATGTTAGATCGCTTCCTGCGCTTCAACCCACCAAAATTCTATGGGGAGCCTAACGATCAAAAGGCTGAATCCTGGGTAGCGGCAATTACCAAGATCTTTAAGGTTTTGTGCTGTAATGAAAAGGAACAAGTGGAGTTCACCGTATTCTTGATGGAAGGAGCAGCCCACAACTGGTGGAAGCTCGTGGAACAAAGATGGAATGCCAATCAAAGACCTGTAACTTGGGAAAATTTTCTGAAGGAGTTTTTAGATAAATTTATACCCCAAGTAGTTCGGGATGCAAGAGAAAAAGAATTTATGGATTTGATTCAAGGGATCCTTATTGTTGCAGAATATGAGGCCAAATTCGCTCGTTTGGTACAGTATGCGCCACATATAATGAATGATGAAAGGAGAAAAACCAAACGATTCATCCAAGGTTTGCGGCTTGAAGTCCGATGGGCGTTAATGGCGACCGACATTGAGGAATATACACAAGCTGTCAGTAAGTCCATGATTGTTGAGGCAGAAATTCGGGAAATCAAACAAATAACTAACAAAGAGAGCAAGAATAAGGTGCCTAGTCCGGGGGGTGGCGGACAACTTAGACAAACCAATACAAGGAATAATAAGCGCCCTCGCATTGAAGGAAATCAGAATTTTAACCAACTTGGAGGCAGGGAAAGAATTGGATGCAACTACTGTGGAC